>JAFJMP010000099.1:0-75960 GCA_029692085.1 Gymnothorax javanicus | reverse complement strand
TGCAAATGGCCACATGTACATTGGTCCAATCCATGTGCGTATAGCGACAGTTTCAGAGCTCTAGCTCGCTTCCTTACGGAGATAGGAACAAATTCACTCTCATTCAGTCATATAGTCACATTTCAATCATGTTTGTCACTTTCCCACTGAGTTATACACAGAATGAAAAGTTTTGACATGCAGACCTAAAAAAAAAAACAATTTTTTAAAAAAAAGTGCATATTTTCACTTCAGAAGCTCATATTCACTTGCAAATGGCCATACATGTACATTGGACCAATCGATGCCATATATGCATTGCACAGTGATCTGAAGGACTTCCCAAGCTAGATACACGCACAGATTCAAGTTCTGAGCTTAAAAGCTCAAAAAGCGTGTTTTTCATGAAAGTGTATATAGCGACAGTTTCAGAGCTCTAGCTCGCTTCCTTACGGAGATAGGAACAAATTCACTCTCATTCAGTCATATAGTCACATTTCACTCATGTTTGTCACTTTCCCACTGAGTTATACACAGAATGAGAAGTTTTGACATGCAGAATGAAAAAAAAAAAAAAACAAGTTTTTTAAAAAAGTGCATATTTTCACTTCAGAAGCTCATATTCACTTGCAAATGGCCATACATGTACATTGGACCAATCGATGCCATATATGCATTGCACAGTGATCTGAAGGACTTCCCAAGCTAGATACACGCACAGATTCAAGTTCTGAGCTTAAAAGCTCAAAGAAGCGTGTTTTCATGAAAGTGCGTATAGCGACAGTTTCAGAGCTCTAGCTCGCTTCCTTACGGAGATAGGAACAAATTCACTCTCATTCAGTCATATAGTCACATTTCAATCATGTTTGTCACTTTCCCACTGAGTTATACACAGAATGAAAAGTTTTGACATGCAGACCTAAAAAAAAAAAAACAAATTTTTAAAAAAGTGCATATTTTCACTTCAGAAGCTCATATTCACTTGCAAATGGCCATACATGTACATTGGACCAATCGATGCCATATATGCATTGCACAGTGATCTGAAGGACTTCCCAAGCTAGATACACGCACAGATTCAAGTTCTGAGCTTAAAAGCTCAAAGAAGTGTTTTTTTCATGAAAGTGCGTATAGCGACAGTTTCAGAGCTCTAGCTCGCTTCCTTACGGAGATAGGAACAAATTCACTCTCATTCAGTCATATAGTCACATTTCACTCATGTTTGTCACTTTCCCACTGAGTTATACACAGAATGAAAAGTTTTGACATGCAGAATGAAAAAAAAAAAAAAAGTTTTTTTTAAAAAAGTGCATATTTTCACTTCAGAAGCTCATATTCACTTGCAAATGGCCATACATGTACATTGGACCAATCGATGCCATATATGCATTGCACAGTGATCTGAAGGACTTCCCAAGCTAGATACACGCACAGATTCAAGTTCTGAGCTTAAAAGCTCAAAAAAGCGTGTTTTTCATGAAAGTGCGTATAGCGACAGTTTCAGAGCTCTAGCTCGCTTCCTTACGGAGATAGGAACAAATTCACTCTCATTCAGTCATATAGTCACATTTCACTCATGTTTGTCACTTTCCCACTGAGTTATACAGAATGAATGAAAAGTTTTGACATGCAGAATGAAAAAAAAAAAAAGTTTTTTAAAAAAAGCATATTTTCACTTCAGAAGCTCATATTCACTTGCAAATGGCCATACATGTACATTGGACCAATCGATGCCATATATGCATTGCACAGTGATCTGAAGGACTTCCCAAGCTAGATACACGCACAGATTCAAGTTCTGAGATTCAAGTTCTGAGCTTGAAAAGCTCAAAGAGCTCTAGTGTTTTTCATGAAAAATTCACTCTCATTCAGTCATATAGTCACATTTCAGTTTGTCTTTTTCCCACTGAGTTATACACAGAATGAAAAGTTTTGACATGCAGACCCTAAAAAAAAAAAATTTTTTTAAAAAAGTGCATATTTTTCACTCATATTCATTCAGCTCATATTCAAAAATAGGAACAAATTCACTCTCATTCATGTCATATAGTCAGATTCAAGTTTCAAAAGCTCAAAAGAAGTGTTTTCATGTCATAGCTTTTCAGACTCTAGTTTCCTTCACAGATAGAACAAATTCACTCTCATTCAGTCATTGAGTCACATTTCAGTTTGTCACTTTCCCACTGAGTTATACACAGAATGAAAAAGTTTTGACATGCAGAATGAAAAAAAAAAACAAGTTTTTAAAAAAGTGCATATTTTCACTTCAGAAGCTCATATTCACTTGCAAATGGCCATACATGTACATTGGACCAATCGATGCCATATATGCATTGCACAGTGATCTGAAGGACTTCCCAAGCTAGATACACGCACAGATTCAAGTTCTGAGCTTAAAAGCTCAAAGAAGCGTGTTTTTCATGAAAGTGCGTATAGCGACAGTTTCAGAGCTCTAGCTCTTCCTTACGGAGATAGGAACAAATTCACTCTCATTCAGTCATATAGTCACATTTCAATCATGTTTGTCACTTTCCCACTGAGTTATACACAGAATGAAAAGTTTGACATGCAGAATGAAAAAAAAAAAAGTTTTTTAAAAAAGCATATTTTTCACTTCAAAGCTCATATTCACTTGCAAATGGCCATACATGTACATTGGACCAATCGATGCCATATATGCATTGCACAGTGATCTGAAGGACTTCCCAAGCTAGATACACGCACAGATTCAAGTTCTGAGCTTAAAAGCTCAAAGAAGTGTTTTTTCATGAAAGTGCGTATATAGCGACAGTTTCAGAGCTCTAGCTTCGCTTCCTTACGGAGATAGGAACAAATTCACTCTCATTCAGTCATATAGTCACATTTCAATCATGTTTGTCACTTTCCCACTGAGTTATACACAGAATGAAAAGTTTTGACATGCAGAATGAAAAAAAAAAAAAATTTTTTTTAAAAAGTGCATATTTTCACTTCAAAGCTCATATTCACTTGCAAATGGCCATACATGTACATTGGACCAATCGATGCCATATATGCATTGCACAGTGATCTGAAGGACTTCCCAAGCTAGATACACGCACAGATTCAAGTTCTGAGCTTAAAAAAGCTCAAAAAGTGTTTTTTTCATGAAAGTGCGTATATAGCGACAGTTTCAGAGCTCTAGCTCTAGCTTCCTTCCTACGGAGATAGGAACAAATTCACTCTCATTCAGTCATATAGTCACATTTCAATCATGTTTGTCACTTTCCCACTGAGTTATACACAGAATGAAAAGTTTTGACATGCAATGAAAAAAAAAAAAAATTTTTTTAAAAAGTGCATATTTTCACTTCAGAAGCTCATATTCACTTGCAAATGGCCATACATGTACATTGGACCAATCGATGCCATATATGCATTGCACAGTGATCTGAAGGACTTCCCAAGCTAGATACACGCACAGATTCAAGTTCTGAGCTTAAAAGCTCAAAGAAGCGTGTTTTTTCATGAAAGTGCGTATAGCGACAGTTTCAGAGCTCTAGCTCGCTTCCTTACGGAGATAGGAACAAATTCACTCTCATTCAGTCATATAGTCACATTTCACTCATGTTTGTCACTTTCCCACTGAGTTATACACAGAATGAAAGTTTTTTGACATGCAGAATGAAAAAAAAAAAAATTTTTAAAAAAGTGCATATTTTCACTTCAGAAGCTCATATTCACTTGCAAATGGCCATACATGTACATTGGACCAATCGATGCCATATATGCATTGCACAGTGATCTGAAGGACTTCCCAAGCTATACACTGCGCACAGATTCAAGTTCTGAGCTTAAAAGCTCAAAGAAGCGTGTTTTCATGAAAGTGCGATATAGCGACAGTTTCAGAGCTCTAGCTCGCTTCCTTACGGAGATAGGAACAAATTCACTCTCATTCAGTCATATAGTCACATTTCAATCATGTTTGTCACTTTCCCACTGAGTTATACACAGAATGAAAAGTTTTGACATGCAGAATGAAAAAAAAAAAAAAAAATTTTTTAAAAAAAGTGCATATTTTCACTTCAGAAGCTCATATTCACTTGCAAATGGCCATACATGTACATTGGACCAATCGATGCCATATATGCATTGCACAGTGATCTGAAGGACTTCCCAAGCTAGATACACGCACAGATTCAAGTTCTGAGCTTAAAAGCTCAAAGAAGCGTGTTTTTTCATGAAAGTGCGTATAGCGACAGTTTCAGAGCTCTAGCTCGCTTCCTTACGGAGATAGGAACAAATTCACTCTCATTCAGTCATATAGTCACATTTCAATCATGTTTGTCACTTTCCCACTGAGTTATACACAGAATGAAAAAGTTTTGACATGCAGAATGAAAAAAAAAAAATTTTTTTAAAAAAAGCATATTTTTCACTTCAGAAGCTCATATTCACTTGCAAATGGCCATACATGTACATTGGACCAATCGATGCCATATATGCATTGCACAGTGATCTGAAGGACTTCCCAAGCTAGATACACGCACAGATTCAAGTTCTGAGCTTAAAAGCTCAAAGAAGCGTGTTTTTCATGAAAATGTGCGTATAGCGACAGTTTTTCAGAGAGCTCTAGCTCGCTTCCTTCACGGAGATAGGAACAAATTCACTCTCATTCATATATTCACATTTCATTCATTTCACTTTCCACTTTATACACAGAATGTTTGTCACTTTTTACACAGAATGAAAGTTTTGAATGCAAAAAAAAAAAAAAAAAAGAATTTTTTAAAAAGTGCATATTTTCACAGAAGCTCATATTCACTTGCAAATGCCCATATGTGTACATTGGACCAATCGATGCCATATATGCATTGCACAGTGATCTGAAAAAAAAGATACACGCACAGATTTTCTGAAAAAGCTCAAAGAAGTGTTTTCATGAAAGTGCGTATATGCGACAGTTTCAGAGCTCTAGCTCGGAGATAGGAACAAATTCACTCTCATTCAGTCATATAGTCACATTTCACATGTTTGTCACTTTCCCATTGGTTATACACAGAATGAAAAGTTTTGACATGCAGAATGAAAAAAAAAAAATAAGTTTTTTTAAAAAAAGTGCATATTTTCACTTCAGAAGCTCATATTCACTTGCAAATGGCCATACATGTACATTGGACCAAATCGATGCCATATATGCATTGCACAGTGATCTGAAGGACTTCCCAAGCTAGATACACGCACAGATTCAAGTTCTGAGCTTAAAAGCTCAAAGAAGCGTGTTTTTCATGAAAGTGCGTATATAGCGACAGTTTCAGAGCTCTAGCTCGCGCTTCCTTACGGAGATAGGAACAAATTCACTCTCATTCAGTCATATAGTCACATTTCACTCATGTTTTGTCACTTTCCCACTGAGTTATACACAGAATGAAAAGTTTTGACATGCAGAATGAAAAAAAAAAAAAAGTTTTTAAAAAAAGTGCATATTTTCACTTCAGAAGCTCATATTCACTTGCAAATGGCCATACATGTACATTGGACCAATCGATGCCATATATGCATTGCACAGTGATCTGAAGGACTTCCCAAGCTAGATACACGCACAGATTCAAGTTCTGAGCTTAAAAGCTCAAAGAAGCGTGTTTTTCATGAAAGTGCGTATAGCGACAGTTTCAGTTTCAGAGCTCTAGCTCTCGCTTCCTTACGGAGATAGGAACAAATTCACTCTCATTCAGTCATATAGTCACATTTCACTCATGTTTGTCACTTTCCCACTGAGTTATACACAGAATGAAAAGTTTTGACATGCAGAATGAAAAAAAAAAAGTTTTTTTTTAAAAAGTGCATATTTTTTCACTTCAGAAGCTCATATTCACTTGCAAATGGCCATACATGTACATTGGACCAATCGATGCCATATATGCATTGCACAGTGATCTGAAGGACTTCCCAAGCTAGATACACGCACAGATTCAAGTTCTGAGCTTAAAAGCTCAAAGCGTGTTTTTTTCATGAAAGTGCGTATAGCGACAGTTTCAGAGCTCTAGCTCTAACTTCCTTACGGAGATAGGAACAAATTCACTCTCATTCAGTCATATAGTCACATTTCAATCATGTTTGTCACTTTCCCACTGAGTTATACACAGAATGAAAAGTTTTGACATGCAGAATGAAAAAAAAAAACAAGTTTTTTTAAAAAGCATATTTTTTCACTTCAGAAGCTCATATTCACTTGCAAATGGCCATACATGTACATTGGACCAATCGATGCCATATATGCATTTGCACAGTGATCTGAAGGACTTCCCAAGCTAGATACACGCACAGATTCAAGTTCTGAGCTTAAAAGCTCAAAGAAGTGTTTTTCATGAAAGTGCGTATAGCGACAGTTTCAGAGCTCTAGCTCGCTTCCTCCTACGGAGATAGGAACAAATTCACTCTCATTCAGTCATATAGTCACATTTCAATCATGTTTGTCACTTTCCCACTGAGTTATACACAGAATGAAAAGTTTTGACATGCAGAATGAAAAAAAAAAAATTTTTTAAAAAGTGCATATTTTCACTTCAGAAGCTCATATTCACTTGCAAATGGCCATACATGTACATTGGACCAATCGATGCCATATATGCATTGCACAGTGATCTGAAGGACTTCCCAAGCTAGATACACGCACAGATTCAAGTTCTGAGCTTAAAAGCTCAAAAAAAGCGTGTTTTTCATGAAAGTGCGTATAGCGACAGTTTCAGAGCTCTAGCTCGCTTCCTTACGAGATAGGAACAAATTCACTCTCATTCAGTCATATAGTCACATTTCACTCATGTTTGTCACTTTCCCACTGAGTTATACACAGAATGAGAAGTTTTGACATGCAGAATGAAAAAAAAAAAAAAAAAAAAGTTTTTTTTAAAAAGTGCATATTTTCACTTCAGAAGCTCATATTCACTTGCAAATGGCCATACATGTACATTGGACCAATCGATGCCATATATGCATTGCACAGTGATCTGAAGGACTTCCCAAGCTAGATACACGACAGATTCAAGTTCTGAGCTTAAAAGCTCAAAGAAGCGTGTTTTCATGAAAGTGCGTATAGCGACAGTTTCAGAGCTCTAGCTCGCTTCCTTACGGAGATAGGAACAAATTCACTCTCATTCAGTCATATAGTCACATTTCAATCATGTTTGTCACTTTCCCACTGAGTTATACACAGAATGAAAAGTTTTGACATGCAGAATGAAAAAAAAAAAACAATTTTTTTAAAAAGTGCATATTTTCACTTCAGAAGCTCATATTCACTTGCAAATGGCCATACATGTACATTGGACCAATCGATGCCATATATGCATTGCACAGTGATCTGAAGGACTTCCCAAGCTAGATACACGCACAGATTCAAGTTCTGAGCTTAAAAGCTCAAAGAAGCGTGTTTTTTTCATGAAAGTGCGTATAGCGACAGTTTCAGAGCTCTAGCTCGCTTCCTTACGGAGATAGGAACAAATTCACTCTCATTCAGTCATATAGTCACATTTCACTCATGTTTGTCACTTTCCCACTGAGTTATACACAGAATGAGAAGTTTTGACATGCAGAATGAAAAAAAAAAAAAAGTTTTTTTTTTTAAAGTGCATATTTTCACTTCAGAAGCTCATATTCACTTGCAAATGGCCATACATGTACATTGGACCAATCGATGCCATATATGCATTGCACAGTGATCTGAAGGACTTCCCAAGCTAGATACACGCACAGATTCAAGTTCTGAGCTTAAAAGCTCAAAGAAGCGTGTTTTCATGAAAGTGCGTATAGCGACAGTTTCAGAGCTCTAGCTCGCTTCCTTCGGAGATAGGAACAAATTCACTCTCATTCAGTCATATAGTCACATTTCAATCATGTTTGTTTGTCACTTTCCCACTGAGTTATACACAGAATGAAAAGTTTTGACATGCAGAATGAAAAAAAAAAAAAAAAGTTTTTAAAAAAAGTGCATATTTTCACTTCAGAAGCTCATATTCACTTGCAAATGGCCATACATGTACATTGGACCAATCGATGCCATATATGCATTGCACAGTGATCTGAAGGACTTCCCAAGCTAGATACACACAGATTCAAGTTCTGAGCTTAAAAGCTCAAAGAAGCGTGTTTTTTTTCATGAAAGTGCGTATAGCGACAGTTTCAGAGCTCTAGCTCGCTTCCTTACGGAGATAGGAACAAATTCACTCTCATTCAGTCATATAGTCACATTTCAATCATGTTTGTCACTTTCCCCACTGAGTTATACACAGAATGAAAAGTTTTTTGACATGCAGAATGAAAAAAAAAAAAAAATTTTTTAAAAAAGCATATTTTCACTTCAGAAGCTCATATTCACTTGCAAATGGCCATACATGTACATTGGACCAATCGATGCCATATATGCATTGCACAGTGATCTGAAGGACTTCCCAAGCTAGATACACGCACAGATTCAAGTTCTGAGCTTAAAAGCTCAAAGAAGCGTGTTTTCATGAAAGTGCGTATAGCGACAGTTTCAGAGCTCTAGCTCTAGCTTCCTTCTGGAGATAGGAACAAATTCACTCTCATTCAGTCATATAGTCACATTTCAATCATGTTTGTCACTTTCCCACTGAGTTATACACAGAATGAGAAGTTTTGACATGCAGAATGAAAAAAAAAAAACAAGTTTTTTTAAAAAGTGCATATTTTCACTTCAGAAGCTCATATGCACTTGCAAATGGCCATACATGTACATTGGACCAATCGATGCCATATATGCATTGCACAGTGATCTGAAGGACTTCCCAAGCTAGATACACGCACAGATTCAAGTTCTGAGCTTAAAAGCTCAAAGAAGCGTGTTTTCATGAAAGTGCGTATAGCGACAGTTTCAGAGCTCTAGCTCGCTTCCTTCCTTACGAGATAGGAACAAATTCACTCTCATTCAGTCATATAGTCACATTTCACTCATGTTTGTCACTTTCCCACTGAGTTATACACAGAATGAAAAGTTTTGACATGCAGAATGAAAAAAAAAAAAAAAAATTTTTTTAAAAAGCATATTTTCACTTCAGAAGCTCATATTCACTTGCAAATGGCCATACATGTACATTGGACCAATCGATGCCATATATGCATTGCACAGTGATCTGAAGGACTTCCCAAGCTAGATACACGCACAGATTCAAGTCTGAGCTTAAAAGCTCAAAGAAGCGTTTTTTCATGAAAGTGCGTATAGCGACAGTTTCAGAGCTCTAGCTCGCTTCCTTACGGAGATAGGAACAAATTCACTCTCATTCAGTCATATAGTCACATTTCAATCATGTTTGTCACTTTCCCACTGTTATACACACAGAATGAAAAGTTTTTTTGACATGCAGAATGAAAAAAAAAAAAAAAGTTTTTTTAAAAAAGTGCATATTTTCACTTCAGAAGCTCATATTCACTTGCAAATGGCCATACATGTACATTGGACCAATCGATGCCATATATGCATTGCACAGTGATCTGAAGGACTTCCCAAGCTAGATACACGCACAGATTCAAGTTCTGAGCTTAAAAGCTCAAAAGAAGTGTTTTTTTTTCATGAAAGTGCGTATAGCGACAGTTTCAGAGCTCTAGCTCGCTTCCTTACGGAGATAGGAACAAATTCAAATCTCATTCAGTCATATAGTCACATTTCAATCATGTTTGTCTTTTTCCACTTAGTTATACACAGAATGAGAAGTTTTGACATGCAGAATGAAAAAAAAAACAAGTTTTTTAAAAAAGCATATTTTCACTTCAGAAGCTCATATTCACTTGCAAATGGCCATACATGTACATTGGACCAATCGATGCCATATATGCATTGCACAGTGATCTGAAGGACTTCCCAAGCTAGATACACGCACAGATTCAAGTTCTGAGCTTAAAAGCTCAAAGAAGCGTGTTTTCATGAAAGTGCGTATAGCGACAGTTTCAGAGCTCTAGCTCGCTTCCTTACGGAGATAGGAACAAATTCACTCTCATTCAGTCATATAGTCACATTTCACTCATGTTTGTCACTTTCCCACTGAGTTATACACAGAATGAAAAGTTTTGACATGCAGAATGAAAAAAAAAAAAAAAAAGTTTTTAAAAAAGTGCATATTTTCACTTCAGAAGCTCATATTCACTTGCAAATGGCCATACATGTACATTGGACCAATCGATGCCATATATGCATTGCACAGTGATCTGAAGGACCTTCCCAAGCTAGATACACGCACAGATTCAAGTTCTGAGCTTAAAAGCTCAAAGAAGCGTGTTTTTCATGAAAGTGCGTATAGCGACAGTTTCAGAGCTCTAGCTCTAGCTCCTTTACGGAGATAGGAACAAATTCACTCTCATTCAGTCATATAGTCACATTTCAATCATGTTTGTCACTTTCCCACTGAGTTATACACAGAATGAAAAGTTTTGACATGCAGAATGAAAAAAAAAAAAATTTTTTTTTAAAAAATATTTTTTTCACAGAAGCTCATATTCACTTGCAAATGGCCATACATGTACATTGGACCAATCGATGCCATATATGCATTGCACAGTGATCTGAAGGACTTCCCAAGCTAGATACACGCACAGATTCAAGTTCTGAGCTTAAAAGCTCAAAGAAGCGTGTTTTTCATGAAAGTGTATATAGACAGTTTCAGAGCTCTAGCTCGCTTCCTTCGGAGAGAGGAACAAAATTCACTCTCATTCAGTCATATAGTCACATTTCACTCATGTTTGTCACTTTCCCACTGAGTTATACACAGAATGAAAAGTTTTGACATGCAGAATGAAAAAAAAAAATTTTTTTTAAAAAGTGCATATTTTCACTTCAGAAGCTCATATTCACTTGCAAATGGCCATACATGTACATTGGACCAATCGATGCCATATATGCATTGCACAGTGATCTGAAGGACTTCCCAAGCTAGATACACGCACAGATTCAAGTTCTGAGCTTAAAAGCTCAAAAAGAAGCGTTTTTTTCATGAAAGTGCGTATAGCGACAGTTTCAGAGCTCTAGCTCGCTTCCTTCCGGAGATAGGAACAAATTCACTCTCATTCAGTCATATAGTCACATTTCACTCATGTTTGTCACTTTTTCCCCACTGAGTTATACACAGAATGAAAAGTTTTTTGACATGCAGAATGAAAAAAAAAAAAAAAATTTTTTTAAAAAAGTGCATATTTTCACTTCAGAAGCTCATATTCACTTGCAAATGGCCATACATGTACATTGGACCAATCGATGCCATATATGTTTGCAGTGATCTGAAGGACTTCCCAAGCTAGATACACGCACAGATTCAAGTTCTGAGCTTAAAAGCTCAAAGAAGCGTGTTTTCATGAAAGTGCGTATAGCGACAGTTTCAGAGCTCTAGCTCGCTTCCTTCCGGAGATAGGAACAAATTCACTCTCATTCAGTCATATAGTCACATTTCACTCATGTTTGTCACTTTCCCACTGAGTTATACACAGAATGAAAAGTTTTGACATGCAGAATGAAAAAAAAAAAAAATTTTTTAAAAAGCATATTTTTCACTTCAGAAGCTCATATTCACTTGCAAATGGCCATACATGTACATTGGACCAATCGATGCCATATATGCATTGCACAGTGATCTGAAGGACTTCCCAAGCTAGATACACGCACAGATTCAAGTTCTGAGCTTAAAAGCTCAAAAAGCTCAAAGCGTGTTTTTCATGAAAGTGCGTATAGCGACAGTTTCAGAGCTCTAGCTCTAGCTTCCTTTCGGAGATATAACAAAAATTCACTCTCATTCAGTCATATAGTCACATTTCAATCATGTTTGTCACTTTCCCACTTATACACAGAATGAAAAGTTTTGACATGCAGAATGAAAAAAAAAAAAAAAACAAGTTTTTAAAAAAGTGCATATTTTCACTTCAGAAGCTCATATTCAAATGGCCATACATGTACATTGGACCAATCGATGCCATATATATTGCATTGCACAGTGATCTGAAGGACTTCCCAAGCTAGATACACGCACAGATTCAAGTTCTGAGCTTAAAAGCTCAAAAAGCGTGTTTTCATGAAAGTGCGATATAGCGACAGTTTCAGAGCTCTAGCTCTAGCTCCTTACGGAGAGATAGGAACAAATTCACTCTCATTCAGTCATATAGTCACATTTCACTCATGTTTGTCACTTTTTTCCACTTCCCACTATACACAGAATGAAAAAGTTTTTTGATGCAGAATGAAAAAAAAAAAATTTTTTTTAAAAAGTGCATATTTTCACTTCAGAAGCTCATATTCACTTGCAAATGGCCATACATGTACATTGGACCAATCGATGCCATATATGCATTGCACAGTGATCTGAAGGACTTCCCAAGCTAGATACACGCACAGATTCAAGTTCTGAGCTTAAAAGCTCAAAAGAAAGCGTGTTTTTTCATGAAAGTGCGTATAGCGACAGTTTCAGAGCTCTAGCTCGCTTCCTTTCGGAGATAGGAACAAATTCACTCTCATTCAGTCATATAGTCATATTTCACTCATGTTTGTCACTTTCCCACTGAGTTATACACAGAATGAAAAGTTTTGACATGCAGAATGAAAAAAAAAAAAAGTTTTTTAAAAAAAATATTTTCACTTCAGAAGCTCATATTCACTTGCAAATGGCCATACATGTACATTGGACCAATCGATGCCATATATGCATTGCACAGTGATCTGAAGGACTTCCCAAGCTAGATACACGCACAGATTCAAGTTCTGAGCTTAAAAGCTCAAAAAAGCGTGTTTTTTCATGAAAGTGCGTATAGCGACAGTTTCAGAGCTCTAGCTCTAGCTTCCTTCGGAGATAGGAACAAATTCACTCTCATTCAGTCATATAGTCACATTTCAATCATGTTTGTCACTTTCCCACTGAGTTATACACAGAATGAAAAGTTTTGACATGCAGAATGAAAAAAAAAAAAAAAAAAGTTTTTTAAAAAGTGCATATTTTCACTTCAGAAGCTCATATTCACTTGCAAATGGCCATACATGTACATTGGACCAATCGATGCCATATATGCATTGCACAGTGATCTGAAGATCTGAAGGACTTCCCAAGCTAGATACACGCACAGATTCAAGTTCTGAGCTTAAAAGCTCAAAGAAGCGTTTTTTTCATGAAAGTGCGTATAGACAGTTTTTCAGAGCTCTAGCTCTAGCTTCCTTCCTTACGGATAGGAAACAAATTCAAATCTCATTCAGTCATATAGTCACATTTCACTCATGTTTGTCACTTTCCCACTGAGTTATACACAGAAATGAAAAGTTTTGACATGCAGAATGAAAAAAAAAAAAAAGTTTTTTTTAAAAAATATTTTCACTTCAGAAGCTCATATTCACTTGCAAATGGCCATACATGTACATTGGACCAATCGATGCCATATATGCATTGCACAGTGATCTGAAGGACTTCCCAAGCTAGATACACGCACAGATTCAAGTTCTGAGCTTAAAAGCTCAAAGAAGCGTGTTTTCATGAAAGTGCGTATACAGTTTCAGAGCTCTAGCTCGCTTCCTTACGGAGATATAGGAACAAATTCACTCTCATTCAGTCATATAGTCACATTTCATCATGTTTGTCACTTTCCCACTGAGTTATACACAGAATGAAAAGTTTTGACATGCAGAATGAAAAAAAAAAAAAATTTTTTTAAAAGCATATTTTTTTCACAGAAGCTCATATTCACTTGCAAATGGCCATACATGTACATTGGACCAATCGATGCCATATATGCATTGCATTGCACAGATCTGAAGGACTTCCCAAGCTAGATACACGCACAGATTCAAGTTCTGAGCTTAAAAGCTCAAAGAAGTGTTTTTTTGAAAGTGCAAAGTGATAGCGACAGTTTTTCAGAGCTCTAGCTCGCTTCCTTACGGAGATAGGAACAAATTCACTCTCATTCAGTCATATAGTCACATTTCACTCATGTTTGTCACTTTCCCACTGAGTTATACACAGAATGAAAAGTTTTGACATGCAGAATGAAAAAAAAAAAAAAATTTTTTAAAAAAAGTGCATATTTTCACTTCAGAAGCTCATATTCACTTGCAAATGGCCATACATGTACATTGGACCAATCGATGCCATATATGCATTGCACAGTGATCTGAAGGACTTCCCAAGCTAGATACACGCACAGATTCAAGTTCTGAGCTTAAAAGCTCAAAGAAGCGTGTTTTTTTCATGAAAGTGCGTATAGCGACAGTTTCAGAGCTCTAGCTCGCTTCCTTCCTTACGGAGATAGGAACAAATTCACTCTCATTCAGTCATATAGTCACATTTCACTCATGTTTGTGTTTGTCACTTTCCCACTGAGTTATACACAGAATGAAAAGTTTTGACATGCAGAATGAAAAAAAAAAAACAAGTTTTTTTTAAAAGTGCATATTTTCACTTCAGAAGCTCATATTCACTTGCAAATGGCCATACATGTACATTGGACCAATCGATGCCATATATGCATTGCACAGTGATCTGAAGGACTTCCCAAGCTAGATACACGCACAGATTCAAGTTCTGAGCTTAAAAGCTCAAAGAAGCGTGTTTTTTTGATGAAAGTGCGTATAGCGACAGTTTCAGAGCTCTAGCTCTCTTCCTTTCGGAGATAGGGAACAAATTCACTCTCATTCAGTCATATAGTCACATTTCAATCATGTTTGTCACTTTCCCACTGAGTTATACACAGAATGAAAAGTTTTTTGACATGCAGAATGAAAAAAAAAAAACAAGTTTTTAAAAAAGTGCATATTTTCACTTCAGAAGCTCATATTCACTTGCAAATGGCCATACATGTACATTGGACCAATCGATGCCATATATGCATTGCACAGTGATCTGAAGGACTTCCCAAGCTAGATACACGCACAGATTCAAGTTCTGAGCTTAAAAGCTCAAAAAAGTTCTGTTTTTCATTCATGAAAGTGCGTATAGACAGTTTCAGAGCTCTAGCTCGCTTCCTTCCGGAGATAGGAACAAATTCACTCTCATTCAGTCATATAGTCACATTTCAATCATGTTTGTCACTTTCCCACTGAGTTATACACAGAATGAAAAATTTTTTTGATGCAGAATGAAAAAAAAAAAAAAGTTTTTTTTAAAAGTGCATATTTTTCACTTCAGAAGCTCATATTCACTTGCAAATGGCCATACATGTACATTGGACCAATCGATGCCATATATGCATTGCACAGTGATGATCTGAAGGACTTCCCAAGCTAGATACACGCACAGATTCAAGTTCTGAGCTTAAAAGCTCAAAGAAGCGTGTTTTTTCATGAAAGTGCGTATATAGCGACAGTTTCAGAGCTCTAGCTCGCTTTCCTTACGGAGATAGGAACAAATTCACTCTCATTCAGTCATATATATTTCATTTCATTCATTTTCACTTTCCCACTTTGTCACTTTCCCACAGAATACACAGAAAAAAAAGACATGCAGATGCAGAAAAAAAAAAAAAAACAATTTTTTAAAAAAGTGCATATTTTCACTTCAAAGCTCATATTCACTTGCAAATGGCCATACATGTACATTGGACCAATCGATGCCATATATGCATTGCACAGTGATCTGAAGGACTTCCCAAGCTAGATACACGCACAGATTCAAGTTCTGAGCTTAAAAGCTCAAAGAAGCGTGTTTTTTTCATGAAAGTGCGTATAGCGACAGTTTCAGAGCTCTAGCTCGCTTCCTTCCGGAGATAGGAACAAATTCACTCTCATTCAGTCATATAGTCACATTTCACATTTCATGTTTGTGTTTTTCCCACTTAGTTTATACACAGAATGAAAAGTTTTTGACATGCAGAATGAAAAAAAAAAAGTTTTTTTAAAAAGTGCATATTTTCACTTCAGAAGCTCATATTCACTTGCAAATGGCCATACATGTACATTGGACCAATCGATGCCATATATGCATTGCACAGTGATCTGAAGGACTTCCCAAGCTAGATACACGCACAGATTCAAGTTCTGAGCTTAAAAAGCTCAAAAAGAAGCGTGTTTTTCATGAAAGTGCGTATAGCGACAGTTTCAGAGCTCTAGCTCGCTTCCTTACGGAGATAGGAACAAATTCACTCTCATTCAGTCATATAGTCACATTTCACTCATGTTTGTCACTTTCCCCCTGAGTTATACACAGAATGAAAAGTTTTGACATGCAGAATGAAAAAAAAAATTTTTTTTAAAAAAGTGCATATTTTCACTTCAGAAGCTCATATTCACTTGCAAATGGCCATACATGTACATTGGACCAATCGATGCCATATATGCATTGCACAGTGATCTGAAGGACTTCCCAAGCTAGATACACGCACAGATTCAAGTTCTGAGCTTAAAAGCTCAAAGAAGCGTGTTTTTCATGAAAGTGCGATATAGCGACAGTTTCAGAGCTCTAGCTCGCTTCCTTACGGAGATAGGAACAAATTCACTCTCATTCAGTCATATAGTCACATTTCACTCATGTTTGTCACTTTCCCACTGAGTTATACACAGAATGATGAAAAGTTTTGACATGCAGAATGAAAAAAAAAAAAGTTTTTTAAAAAAAATATTTTCACTTCAGAAGCTCATATTCACTTGCAAATGGCCATACATGTACATTGGACCAATCGATGCCATATATGCATTGCACAGTGATCTGAAGGACTTCCCAAGCTAGATACACGCACAGATTCAAGTTCTGAGCTTAAAAGCTCAAAAAGCGTGTTTTTCATGAAAGTGCGTATAGCGACAGTTTCAGAGCTCTAGCTCGCTTCCTTACGGAGATAGGAACAAATTCACTCTCATTCAGTCATATAGTCACATTTCAATCATGTTTGTCACTTTCCCACTGAGTTATACACAGAATGAAAAAGTTTTGACATGCAGAATGAAAAAAAAAAAAAAATTTTTTTTAAAAAGTGCATATTTTCACTTCAGAAGCTCATATTCACTTGCAAATGGCCATACATGTACATTGGACCAATCGATGCCATATATGCATTGCACAGTGATCTGAAGGACTTCCCAAGCTAGATACACGCACAGATTCAAGTTCTGAGCTTAAAAGCTCAAAGAAGCGTTTTTCATGAAAGTGCGTATAGCGACAGTTTCAGAGCTCTAGCTCTAGCTTCCTTACGGAGATATAGGAACAAATTCACTCTCATTCAGTCATATAGTCACATTTCACTCATGTTTGTCACTTTCCCACTGAGTTATACACAGAATGAGAAGTTTTGACATGCAGAATGAAAAAAAAAAAACAAGTTTTTAAAAAAAGTGCATATTTTCACTTCAGAAGCTCATATTCACTTGCAAATGGCCATACATGTACATTGGACCAATCGATGCCATATATGCATTGCACAGTGATCTGAAGGACTTCCCAAGCTAGATACACGCACAGATTCAAGTTCTGAGCTTAAAAGCTCAAAGAAGCGTGTTTTCATGAAAGTGCGTATAGCGACAGTTTCAGAGCTCTAGCTCGCTTCCTTACGGAGATAGGAACAAATTCACTCTCATTCAGTCATATAGTCACATTTCAATCATGTTTGTCACTTTCCCACTGAGTACACAGAATGAAAAGTTTTGACATGCAGAATGAAAAAAAAAAATTTTTTTTTAAAAAGTGCATATTTTCACTTCAGAAGCTCATATTCACTTGCAAATGGCCATACATGTACATTGGACCAATCGATGCCATATATGCATTGCACAGTGATCTGAAGGACTTCCCAAGCTAGATACACGCACAGATTCAAGTTCTGAGCTTAAAAGCTCAAAAGAAGTGTTTTTCATGAAAGTGCGTATAGCGACAGTTTCAGAGCTCTAGCTCGCTTCCTTACGGAGATAGGAACAAATTCACTCTCATTCAGTCATATAGTCACATTTCAATCATGTTTGTCACTTTCCCTTTCCCTGAGTTATACACAGAATGAAAAGTTTTGACATGCAGAATGAAAAAAAAAAAATTTTTTTTAAAAGTGCATATTTTCACTTCAGAAGCTCATATTCACTTGCAAATGGCCATACATGTACATTGGACCAATCGATGCCATATATGCATTGCACAGTGATCTGAAGGACTTCCCAAGCTAGATACACGCACAGATTCAAGTTCTGAGCTTAAAAGCTCAAAGAAGCGTGTTTTTCATGAAAGTGCGTATAGCGACAGTTTCAGAGCTCTAGCTCTAGCTTCCTTTACGGAGATAGGAACAAATTCACTCTCATTCAGTCATATAGTCACATTTCAATCATGTTTTGTCACTTTTTTGTCACTTTAGTTATACACAGAATGAAAAAAGTTTTGATGCAGACCTAAAAAAAAAAAAACAATTTTTTTAAAAAAAGTGCATATTTTCACTTCAGAAGCTCATATTCACTTGCAAATGGCCATACATGTACATTGGACCAATCGATGCCATATATGCATTGCACAGTGATCTGAAGGACTTCCCAAGCTAGATACACACACAGATTCAAGTTCTGAGCTTAAAAGCTCAAAAGAAGTGTTTTTCATGAAAGTGCGTATAGCGACAGTTTCAGAGCTCTAGCTCGCTTTCCTTTCGGAGATAGGAACAAATTCACTCTCATTCAGTCATATAGTCACATTTCACTCATGTTTGTCACTTTCCCACTGAGTTATACACAGAATGAAAAGTTTTGACATGCAGAATGAAAAAAAAAAAAAAAAAGTTTTTTTTTAAAAAAGTGCATATTTTCACTTCAGAAGCTCATATTCACTTGCAAATGGCCATACATGTACATTGGACCAATCGATGCCATATATGCATTGCACAGTGATCTGAAGGACTTCCCAAGCTAGATACACGCACAGATTCAAGTTCTGAGCTTAAAAGCTCAAAGAAGCGTGTTTTCATGAAAGTGCGTATAGCGACAGTTTCAGAGCTCTAGCTCGCTTCCTTACGGAGATAGGAACAAATTCACTCTCATTCAGTCATATAGTCACATTTCAATCATGTTTGTCACTTTCCCACTGAGTTATACACAGAATGAAAAGTTTTGACATGCAGAATGAAAAAAAAAAATTTTTTAAAAAAAGCATATTTTTTTCACTTCAGAAGCTCATATTCACTTGCAAATGGCCATACATGTACATTGGACCAATCGATGCCATATATGCATTGCACAGTGATCTGAAGGACTTCCCAAGCTAGATACACGCACAGATTCAAGTTCTGAGCTTAAAAAAAGCAAAAGAAGCGTGTTTTCATGAAAGTGCGTATAGCGACAGTTTCAGAGCTCTAGCTCGCTTCCTTACGGAGATAGGAACAAATTCACTCTCATTCAGTCATATAGTCACATTTCACTCATGTTTGTCACTTTCCCACTGAGTTATACACAGAATGAAAAGTTTTGACATGCAGAATGAAAAAAAAAAAAAAGTTTTTAAAAAAGTGCATATTTTCTCTTCAGAAGCTCATATTCACTTGCAAATGGCCATACATGTACATTGGACCAATCGATGCCATATATGCATTGCACAGTGATCTGAAGGACTTCCCAAGCTAGATACACGCACAGATTCAAGTTCTGAGCTTAAAAGCTCAAAGAAGCGTGTTTTCATGAAAGTGCGTATAGCGACAGTTTTCAGAGCTCTAGCTCGCTTCCTTACGGAGATAGGAACAAATTCACTCTCATTCAGTCATATAGTCACATTTCAATCATGTTTGTCACTTTCCCCACTGAGTTATACACAGAATGAAAAGTTTTTTGATGCAGAATGAAAAAAAAAAATTTTTTAAAAAAAGCATATTTTCACTTCAGAAGCTCATATTCACTTGCAAATGGCCATACATGTACATTGGACCAATCGATGCCATATATGCATTGCACAGTGATCTGAAGGACTTCCCAAGCTAGATACACGCACAGATTCAAGTTCTGAGCTTAAAAGCTCAAAGAAAAGAAGCGTGTTTTTTCATGAAAGTGCGTATAGCGACAGTTTCAGAGCTCTAGCTCGCTTCCTTACGGAGATAGAAAAAAATTCACTCTCATTCAGTCATATAGTCACATTTCACTCATGTTTGTCACTTTCCCACTGAGTTATACACAGAATGAAAAGTTTTGACATGCAGAATGAAAAAAAAAAAAAAAAAGTTTTTTTTTTTAAAAGTGTGCATATTTTTTTCACTTCAGAAGCTCATATTCACTTGCAAATGGCCATACATGTACATTGGACCAATCGATGCCATATATGCATTGCACAGTGATCTGAAGGACTTCCCAAGCTAGATACACGCACAGATTCAAGTTCTGAGCTTAAAAGCTCAAAAAAGAAGCGTGTTTTTCATGAAAGTGCGTATAGCGACAGTTTCAGAGCTCTAGCTCTAGCTCCTTACGGAGATAGGAACAAATTCAATTCTCATTCATTCATATAGTCACATTTCAATCATGTTTGTCACTTTCCCACTGAGTTATATACACAGAATGAAAAGTTTTGACATGCAGAATGAAAAAAAAAAAAATTTTTTTTTTCATATTTTCACTTCAGAAGCTCATATTCACTTGCAAATGGCCATACATGTACATTGGACCAATCGATGCCATATATGCATTGCACAGTGATCTGAAGGACTTCCCAAGCTAGATACACGCACAGATTCAAGTTCTGAGCTTAAAAGCTCAAAGAAGCGTGTTTTCATGAAAGTGCGTATAGCGACAGTTTCAGAGCTCTAGCTCGCTTCCTTACGGAGATAGGAACAAATTCACTCTCATTCAGTCATATAGTCACATTTCACTCATGTTTGTCACTTTCCCACTGAGTTATACACAGAATGAGAAGTTTTGACATGCAGAATGAAAAAAAAAAAAATTTTTTTTAAAGTGCATATTTTTTCACTTCAGAAGCTCATATTCACTTGCAAATGGCCATACATGTACATTGGACCAATCGATGCCATATATGCATTGCACAGTGATCTGAAGGACTTCCCAAGCTAGATACACGCACAGATTCAAGTTCTGAGCTTAAAAGCTCAAAAAAGCGTGTTTTCATGAAAGTGCGTATAGCGACAGTTTCAGAGCTCTAGCTCGCTTCCTTACGGAGATAGGAACAAATTCACTCTCATTCAGTCATATAGTCACATTTCAATCATGTTTGTCACTTTCCCACTGAGTTATACACAGAATGAAAAGAATTGACATGCAGAATGAAAAAAAAAATTTTTTTAAAAAAAAATGCATTTTTTTCTTCAGAAGCTCATATTCACTTGCAAATGGCCATACATGTACATTGGACCAATCGATGCCATATATGCATTGCACAGTGATCTGAAGGACTTCCCAAGCTAGATACACGCACAGATTCAAGTTCTGAGCTTAAAAGCTCAAAGAAGCGTGTTTTTTTTGAAAGTGCGTATAGCGACAGTTTCAGAGCTCTAGCTCGCTTCCTTACGGAGATAGGAACAAATTCACTCTCATTCAGTCATATAGTCACATTTCACTCATGTTTGTCACTTTCCCCCACTTTCCCACACAGAATGATGAAGTTTTTTTGATGCAGAATGAAAAAAAAAAAAAGTTTTTTTTAAAAAAGTGCATATTTTCACTTCAGAAGCTCATATTCACTTGCAAATGGCCATACATGTACATTGGACCAATCGATGCCATATATGCATTGCACAGTGATCTGAAGGACTTCCCCCAAGCTAGATACACGACAGATTCAAGTTCTGAGCTTAAAAGCTCAAAGAAGCGTGTTTTTTCATGAAAGTGCGTATAGCGACAGTTTCAGAGCTCTAGCTCGCTTCCTTCCTTACGATAGGAACAAATTCACTCTCATTCAGTCATATAGTCACATTTCAATCATGTTTGTCACTTTCCCACTGAGTTATACACAGAATGAAAAGTTTTGACATGCAGAATGAAAAAAAAAAAAAAAAAAATTTTTTAAAAAAAGTGCATATTTTCACTTCAGAAGCTCATATTCACTTGCAAATGGCCATACATGTACATTGGACCAATCGATGCCATATATGCATTGCACAGTGATCTGAAGGACTTCCCAAGCTAGATACACGCACAGATTCAAGTTCTGAGCTTAAAAGCTCAAAAAGCGTGTTTTTTTCATGAAAGTGCGTATAGCGACAGTTTCAGAGCTCTAGCTCGCTTCCTTACGGAGATAGGAACAAATTCACTCTCATTCAGTCATATAGTCACATTTCACTCATGTTTGTTTGTCTTTTTCCCACTGAGTTATACACAGAATGAAAAGTTTTGACATGCAGAATGAAAAAAAAAAAAAGTTTTTAAAAAAAGTGCATATTTTCACTTCAGAAGCTCATATTCACTTGCAAATGGCCATACATGTACATTGGACCAATCGATGCCATATATGCATTGCACAGTGATCTGAAGGACTTCCCAAGCTAGATACACGCACAGATTCAAGTTCTGAGCTTAAAAGCTCAAAGAAGCGTGTGTTCATGAAAGTGCGTATAGCGACAGTTTCAGAGCTCTAGCTCGCTTCCTTACGGAGATAGGAACAAATTCACTCTCATTCAGTCATATAGTCACATTTCAATCATGTTTGTCACTTTCCCACTGAGTTATACACAGAATGAAAAGTGTTGACATGCAGAATGAAAAAAAAAAAAAAAGTTTTTTAAAAAAAATATTTTCACTTCAGAAGCTCATATTCACTTGCAAATGGCCATACATGTACATTGGACCAATCGATGCCATATATGCATTGCACAGTGATCTGAAGGACTTCCCAAGCTAGATACACGCACAGATTCAAGTTCTGAGCTTAAAAGCTCAAAGAAGTGTTTTTTTGAAAGTGCGTATAGCGACAGTTTCAGAGCTCTAGCTCGCTTCCTTCCGGAGATAGGAACAAATTCACTCTCATTCAGTCATATAGTCACATTTCAATCATGTTTGTCACTTTCCCACTTTCCCACTTATACACAGAATGAAAAGTTTTGACATGCAGAATGAAAAAAAAAAAAATTTTTTTAAAAAAGTGCATATTTTCACTTCAGAAGCTCATATTCACTTGCAAATGGCCATACATGTACATTGGACCAATCGATGCCATATATGCATTGCACAGTGATCTGAAGGACTTCCCAAGCTAGATACACGCACAGATTCAAGTTCTGAGCTTAAAAGCTCAAAGAAGCGTTTTTCATGAAAGTGCGTATAGCGACAGTTTCAGAGCTCTAGCTCGCTTCCTTACGGAGATAGGAACAAATTCACTCTCATTCAGTCATATAGTCACATTTCAATCATGTTTGTCACTTTCCCACTGAGTTATACACAGAATGAAAAGTTTTGACATGCAGAATGAAAAAAAAAAAAAAAATTTTTAAAAAAAGTGCATATTTTCACTTCAGAAGCTCATATTCACTTGCAAATGGCCATACATGTACATTGGACCAATCGATGCCATATATGCATTGCACAGTGATCTGAAGGACTTCCCAAGCTAGATACACGCACAGATTCAAGTTCTGAGCTTAAAAGCTCAAAAAGCGTGTTTTTTTTCATGAAAGTGCGTATAGCGACAGTTTCAGAGCTCTAGCTCGCTTCCTTACGGAGATAGGAACAAATTCACTCTCATTCAGTCATATAGTCACATTTCAATCATGTTTGTGTTTGTCACTTTCCCACTGAGTTATACACAGAATGAAAAGTTTTGACATGCAGAATGAAAAAAAAAAAATTTTTTAAAAAAAAGTATTTTCACTTCAGAAGCTCATATTCACAAATGGCCATAATGGCCACATACATTGGACCAATCGATGCCATATATGCATTGCACAGTGATCTGAAGGACTTCCCAAGCTAGATACACGCACAGATTCAAGTTCTGAGCTTAAAAGCTCAAAGAAGCGTGTTTTTCATGAAAGTGCGTATAGCGACAGTTTCAGAGCTCTAGCTCGCTTCCTTACGGAGATAGGAACAAATTCACTCTCATTCAGTCATATAGTCACATTTCAATCATGTTTTTGTCACTTTCCCACTTAGTTATACACAGAATGAAAAGTTTTGACATGCAGAATGAAAAAAAAAAATTTTTAAAAAATATTTTTTTTCTTCAGAAGCTCATATTCACTTGCAAATGGCCATACATGTACATTGGACCAATCGATGCCATATATGCATTGCACAGTGATCTGAAGGACTTCCCAAGCTAGATACACGCACAGATTCAAGTTCTGAGCTTAAAAGCTCAAAGAAGCGTGTTTTTTTGAAAAGTGCGTATAGCGACAGTTTCAGAGCTCTAGCTCTTAGCTTCCTTCCTTACGGAGATATAACAAATTCACTCTTTCAGTCATATAGTCACATTTCACTCATGTTTGTCACTTTCCCACTGAGTTATACACAGAATGAAAAAGTTTTTTTGACATGAATGAAAAAAAAAAAAAAAAAAAAAGTGCATATTTTTTTCACTTCAGAAGCTCATATTCACTTGCAAATGGCCATACATGTACATTGGACCAATCGATGCCATATATGCATTGCACAGTGATCTGAAGGACTTCCCAAGCTAGATACACGCACAGATTCAAGTTCTGAGCTTAAAAGCTCAAAGAAGCGTGTTTTTTTTTTGAAAGTGCGTATAGCGACAGTTTCAGAGCTCTAGCTCGCTTCCTTACGGAGATAGGAACAAATTCACTCTCATTCAGTCATATAGTCACATTTCAATCATGTTTGTGTTTGTTTCCCACTGAGTTATACACAGAATGAAAAGTTTTGACATGCAGAATGAAAAAAAAAAAAAAAATTTTTTTTAAAAAGCATATTTTCACTTCAGAAGCTCATATTCACTTGCAAATGGCCATACATGTACATTGGACCAATCGATGCCATATATGCATTGCACAGTGATCTGAAGGACTTCCCAAGCTAGATACACGCACAGATTCAAGTTCTGAGCTTAAAAGCTCAAAGAAGTGTTTTTTTTCAAAAGTGCGTATAGCGACAGTTTCAGAGCTCTAGCTCTCGCTTCCTTACGGAGAGATAGGAACAAATTCACTCTCATTCAGTCATATAGTCACATTTCACTCATGTTTGTCACTTTCCCACTGAGTTATACACAGAATGAAAAGTTTTGACATGCAGAATGAAAAAAAAAAAAAAAGTTTTTTAAAAAGTGCATATTTTCACTTCAGAAGCTCATATTCACTTGCAAATGGCCATACATGTACATTGGACCAATCGATGCCATATATGCATTGCACAGTGATCTGAAGGACTTCCCAAGCTAGATACACGCACAGATTCAAGTTCTGAGCTTAAAAGCTCAAAGAAGTGTTTTTTCATGAAAGTGCGTATAGCGACAGTTTCAGAGCTCTAGCTCTAGCTCCTTCCTTACGGAGATAGGAACAAATTCACTCTCATTCAGTCATATAGTCACATTTCAATCATGTTTTTGACTTTCCCACTGAGTTATACACAGAATGAAAAAAGTTTGACATGCAGAATGAAAAAAAAAACAATTTTTTTTAAAAAGTGCATATTTTTTCACTTCAGAAGCTCATATTCACTTGCAAATGGCCATACATGTACATTGGACCAATCGATGCCATATATGCATTGCACAGTGATCTGAAGGACTTCCCAAGCTAGATACACGCACAGATTCAAGTTCTGAGCTTAAAAGCTCAAAGAAAAGTGTTTTTTTTTTTCATGAAAGTGCGTATAGCGACAGTTTCAGAGCTCTAGCTCTAGCCTTACCTTACGGAGATAGGGACAAATTCATTCACATTCATTCATATATCAGTCACATTTCACTCATGTTTGTCACTTTCCCACTGAGTTATACACAGAATGAAAAGTTTTTGACATGCAGAATGAAAAAAAAAAAAAAAAAAAAAAAAAAAAAATATTTTCACTTCAGAAGCTCATATTCACTTGCAAATGGCCATACATGTACATTGGACCAATCGATGCCATATATGCATTGCACAGTGATCTGAAGGACTTCCCAAGCTAGATACACGCACAGATTCAAGTTCTGAGCTTAAAAGCTCAAAGAAGCGTGTTTTTCATGAAAGTGCGTATAGCGACAGTTTCAGAGCTCTAGCTCGCTTCCTTACGGAGATAGGAACAAATTCACTCTCATTCAGTCATATAGTCACATTTCAATCATGTTTGTCACTTTCCCACTGAGTTATACACAGAATGAAAATGAAAAGTTTTTGATGCAGAATGAAAAAAAAAAAAAAATTTTTTAAAAAAAGTGCATATTTTCACTTCAGAAGCTCATATTCACTTGCAAATGGCCATACATGTACATTGGACCAATCGATGCCATATATGCATTGCACAGTGATCTGAAGGACTTCCCAAGCTAGATACACGCACAGATTCAAGTTCTGAGCTTAAAAGCTCAAAGAAGCGTGTTTTTTGAAAGAAAGTGCGTATAGCGACAGTTTCAGAGCTCTAGCTCTAGCTCCTTCTTACGGAGATAGGAACAAATTCACTCTCATTCAGTCATATAGTCACATTTCAATCATGTTTGTCACTTTCCCACTGAGTTATACACAGAATGAAAAAGTTTTGACATGCAGAATGAAAAAAAAAAAAAGTTTTTAAAAAAAGCATATTTTCACTTCAGAAGCTCATATTCACTTGCAAATGGCCATACATGTACATTGGACCAATCGATGCCATATATGCATTGCACAGTGATCTGAAGGACTTCCCAAGCTAGATACACGCACAGATTCAAGTTCTGAGCTTAAAAGCTCAAAAAGCGTGTTTTTTTTGAAAGTGCGTATAGCGACAGTTTCAGAGCTCTAGCTCGCTTCCTTACGGAGATAGGAACAAATTCACTCTCATTCAGTCATATAGTCACATTTCACTCATGTTTTGTCACTTTCACTTTCCCAGTTATACACACACAGAATGAAAAGTTTTGACATGCAGAATGAAAAAAAAAAAAAAACAAGTTTTTTAAAAAAAGCATATTTTCACTTCAGAAGCATATTCACTTGCAAATGGCCATACATGTACATTGGACCAATCGATGCCATATATGCATTGCACAGTGATCTGAAGGACTTCCCAAGCTAGATACACGCACAGATTCAAGTTCTGAGCTTAAAAGCTCAAAAAGAAGCGTGTTTTTCATGAAAGTGCGTATAGCGACAGTTTCAGAGCTCTAGCTAGCTTCCTTCACGGAGATAGGAACAAATTCACTCTCATTCAGTCATATAGTCACATTTCAATCATGTTTGTGTTTTTCCCACTGTTATTACACACATGAAAAGTTTTGACATGCAGACCTAAAAAAAAAAAAAATTTTTTTAAAAAGCATATTTTCACTTCAGAAGCTCATATTCACTTGCAAATGGCCATACATGTACATTGGACCAATCGATGCCATATATGCATTGCACAGTGATCTGAAGGACTTCCCAAGCTAGATACACGCACAGATTCAAGTTCTGAGCTTAAAAGCTCAAAAAAGCGTGTTTTTTCAAAGTGCGTATAGCGACAGTTTCAGAGCTCTAGCTCGCTTCCTTACGGAGATAGGAACAAATTCACTCTCATTCAGTCATATAGTCACATTTCACTCATGTTTGTCACTTTCCCACTGAGTTATACACAGAATGAAAAGTTTTGACATGCAGAATGAAAAAAAAAAAAACAATTTTTTAAAAAAAAGTATTTTTTCACTTCAGAAGCTCATATTCACTTGCAAATGGCCATACATGTACATTGGACCAATCGATGCCATATATGCATTGCACAGTGATCTGAAGGACTTCCCAAGCTAGATACACGCACAGATTCAAGTTCTGAGCTTAAAAGCTCAAAGAAGCGTGTTTTTTCATGAAAGTGCGTATAGCGACAGTTTCAGAGCTCTAGCTCGCTTCCTTACGGAGATATAGGAACAAATTCAAATTCTCATTCAGTCATATAGTCACATTTCAATCATGTTTGTCACTTTCCCACTTAGTTATACACAGAATGAAAAGTTTTGACATGCAGAATGAAAAAAAAAAAAAAAATTTTTTTTTAAAAGTGCATATTTTCACTTCAGAAGCTCATATTCACTTGCAAATGGCCATACATGTACATTGGACCAATCGATGCCATATATGCATTGCACAGTGATCTGAAGGACTTCCCAAGCTAGATACACGCACAGATTCAAGTTCTGAGCTTAAAAGCTCAAAGAAGCGTGTTTTTTTTTGAAAGTGCGATATAGCGACAGTTTCAGAGCTCTAGCTCTAGCTCCTTACGGAGAGATAGGAACAAATTCACTCTCATTCAGTCATATAGTCACATTTCACTCATGTTTGTCACTTTCCCACTGAGTTATACACAGAATGAGAAGTTTTGACATGCAGAATGAAAAAAAAAAAAAGTTTTTTTTAAAAAAGTGCATATTTTCACTTCAGAAGCTCATATTCACTTGCAAATGGCCATACATGTACATTGGACCAATCGATGCCATATATGCATTGCACAGTGATCTGAAGGACTTCCCAAGCTAGATACACGCACAGATTCAAGTTCTGAGCTTAAAAGCTCAAAGAAGCGTGTTTTCATGAAAGTGCGTATAGACACAGTTTCAGAGCTCTAGCTCGCTTCCTTACGGAGATAGGAACAAATTCACTCTCATTCAGTCATATAGTCACATTTCAATCATGTTTGTCACTTTCCCACTGAGTTATACACAGAATGAAAAGTTTTGACATGCAGAATGAAAAAAAAAAAAATTTTTTTTAAAAAAAATTGCATATTTTCACTTCAGAAGCTCATATTCACTTGCAAATGGCCATACATGTACATTGGACCAATCGATGCCATATATGCATTGCACAGTGATCTGAAGGACTTCCCAAGCTAGATACACGCACAGATTCAAGTTCTGAGCTTAAAAGCTCAAAGAAGCGTGTTTTTTCATGAAAGTGCGTATAGCGACAGTTTCAGAGCTCTAGCTCTAGCTTCCTTACGGAGATAGGAAACAAATTCACTCTCATTCAGTCATATAGTCACATTTCACTCATGTTTGTCACTTTTCCCACTTTCCCAGTATACACAGAATGAAAAGTTTTTTGATGCAGAATGAAAAAAAAAAAAAAGTTTTTAAAAGTGCATATTTTCACTTCAGAAGCTCATATTCACTTGCAAATGGCCATACATGTACATTGGACCAATCGATGCCATATATGCATTGCACAGTGATCTGAAGGACTTCCCAAGCTAGATACACGCACAGATTCAAGTTCTGAGCTTAAAAGCTCAAAGAAGCGTGTTTTCATGAAAGTGCGTATAGCGACAGTTTCAGAGCTCTAGCTCGCTTCCTTACGGAGATAGGAACAAATTCACTCTCATTCAGTCATATAGTCACATTTCAATCATGTTTGTCACTTTCCCACTGAGTTATACACAGAATGAAAAGTTTTGACATGCAGAATGAAAAAAAAAAAAATTTTTTTTAAAAGTGCATATTTTCACTTCAGAAGCTCATATTCACTTGCAAATGGCCATACATGTACATTGGACCAATCGATGCCATATATGCATTGCACAGTGATCTGAAGGACTTCCCAAGCTAGATACACGCACAGATTCAAGTTCTGAGCTTAAAAGCTCAAAGAAGCGTGTTTCATGAAAGTGCGTATAGCGACAGTTTCAGAGCTCTAGCTCGCTTCCTTACGGAGATAGGAACAAATTCACTCTCATTCAGTCATATAGTCACATTTCAATCATGTTTGTCACTTTCCCACTGAGTTATACACAGAATGAAAAGTTTTGACATGCAGAATGAAAAAAAAAAAGTTTTTAAAAAGTGCATATTTTCACTTCAGAAGCTCATATTCACTTGCAAATTCCAATATTGGACCAATCGATGCCATATATGCATTGCACAGTGATCTGAAGGACTTCCCAAGCTAGATATATGATTCAAGTTCTGAGCTTAAAAGCAAAGAAGTTTTTAAAAAAGTGTTTTTTCATGAAAGTGCGTTCATAGCGACAGTTTCAGAGCTCTAGCTGCTATTCATTGGAACAAATTCACAATTCAGTCATATATAGTCACATTTCAATCATGTTTGTCACTTTCCCACTGAGTTATACACAGAATGAAAAGTTTTTTGACATGCAGAATGAAAAAAAAAAAAGTTTTTTAAAAAGTGCATATTTTCACTTCAGAAGCTCATATTCACTTGCAAATGGCCATACATGTACATTGGACCAATCGATGCCATATATGCATTGCACAGTGATCTGAAGGACTTCCCAAGCTAGATACACACAGATTCAAGTTCTGAGCTTAAAAGCTCAAAGAAGCGTGTTTTTTTGAAAGTGCGTATAGCGACAGTTTCAGAGCTCTAGCTCGCTTCCTTACGGAGATAGGAACAAATTCACTCTCATTCAGTCATATAGTCACATTTCACTCATGTTTTTGTCACTTTCCCACTGAGTTATACACAGAATGAGAAGTTTTGACATGCAGAATGAAAAAAAAAAAAAGTTTTTTAAAAAAGCATATTTTCACTTCAGAAGCTCATATTCACTTGCAAATGGCCATACATGTACATTGGACCAATCGATGCCATATATGCATTGCACAGTGATCTGAAGGACTTCCCAAGCTAGATACACGCACAGATTCAAGTTCTGAGCTTAAAAGCTCAAAGAAGCGTGTTTTCATGAAAGTGCGTATAGCGACAGTTTCAGAGCTCTAGCTCGCTTCCTTACGGAGATAGGAACAAATTTCACTCTCATTCAGTCATATAGTCACATTTCAATCATGTTTGTCACTTTCCCACTGAGTTATACACAGAATGAAAAGTTTTGACATGCAGAATGAAAAAAAAAAATTTTTTTTAAAAAGTATTTTTTCACTTCAGAAGCTCATATTCACTTGCAAATGGCCATACATGTACATTGGACCAATCGATGCCATATATGCATTGCACAGTGATCTGAAGGACTTCCCAAGCTAGATACACGCACAGATTCAAGTTCTGAGCTTAAAAGCTCAAAGAAGCGTGTTTTTCATGAAAGTGCGTATAGCGACAGTTTCAGAGCTCTAGCTCGCTTCCTTACGGAGATAGGAACAAATTCACTCTCATTCAGTCATATAGTCACATTTCAATCATGTTTGTCACTTTCCCACTGAGTTATACACAGAATGAAAAGTTTTGACATGCAGAATAAAAAAAAAAAAAAAATTTTTTAAAAAAGTGCATATTTTCACTTCAGAAGCTCATATTCACTTGCAAATGGCCATATGTACATTGGACCAATCGATGCCATATATGCATTGCACAGTGATCTGAAGGACTTCCCAAGCTAGATACACGCACAGATTCAAGTTCTGAGCTTAAAAGCTCAAAGAAGCGTGTTTTTTCATGAAAGTGCGATAGCGACAGTTTTCAGAGCTCTAGCTCGCTTCCTTACGGAGATAGGAACAAATTCACTCTCATTCAGTCATATAGTCACATTTCAATCATGTTTGTCACTTTCCCACTGAGTTATACACAGAATGAAAAAAGTTTTGACATGCAGAATGAAAAAAAAAAAAAAAATTTTTTTTAAAAGTGCATATTTTCACTTCAGAAGCTCATATTCACTTGCAAATGGCCATACATGTACATTGGACCAATCGATGCCATATATGCATTGCACAGTGATCTGAAGGACTTCCCAAGCTAGATACACGCACAGATTCAAGTTCTGAGCTTAAAAGCTCAAAAGAAGCGTGTTTTCATGAAAGTGCGTATAGCGACAGTTTCAGAGCTCTAGCTCGCTTCCTTACGGAGATAGGAACAAATTCACTCTCATTCAGTCATATAGTCACATTTCACTCATGTTTGTCACTTTCCCACTGAGTTATACACAGAATGAGAAGTTTTGACATGCAGAATGAAAAAAAAAAAAAAGTTTTTTAAAAAAGTGCATATTTTCACTTCAGAAGCTCATATTCACTTGCAAATGGCCATACATGTACATTGGACCAATCGATGCCATATATGCATTGCACAGTGATCTGAAGGACTTCCCAAGCTAGATACACGCACAGATTCAAGTTCTGAGCTTAAAAGCTCAAAGAAGTTTTTTCATGAAAGTGCGTATAGCGACAGTTTCAGAGCTCTAGCTCGCTTCCTTACGGAGATATAACAAATTCACTCTCATTCAGTCATATAGTCACATTTCAATCATGTTTGTCACTTTCCCACTGAGTTATACACAGAATGAAAAGTTTTGACATGCAGAATGAAAAAAAAAAAAAGTTTTTAAAAAGTGCATATTTTCACTTCAGAAGCTCATATTCACTTGCAAATGGCCATACATGTACATTGGACCAATCGATGCCATATATGCATTGCACAGTGATCTGAAGGACTTCCCAAGCTAGATACACGCACAGATTCAAGTTCTGAGCTTAAAAGCTCAAAGAAGCGTTTTTCATGAAAGTGCGATATAGCGACAGTTTTCAGAGCTCTAGCTCGCTTCCTTACGAGATAGGAACAAATTCACTCTCATTCAGTCATATAGTCACATTTCAATCATGTTTGTCACTTTCCCACTGAGTTATACACAGAATGAAAAGTTTTGACATGCAGAATGAAAAAAAAAAAAAGTTTTTTTTTTAAAAAGTGCATATTTTCACTTCAGAAGCTCATATTCACTTGCAAATGGCCATACATGTACATTGGACCAATCGATGCCATATATGCATTGCACAGTGATCTGAAGGACTTCCCAAGCTAGATACACGCACAGATTCAAGTTCTGAGCTTAAAAGCTCAAAGAAGCGTGTTTTTCATGAAAGTGCGTATAGCGCGACAGTTTCAGAGCTCTAGCTCGCTTCCTTACGGAGATAGGAACAAATTCACTCTCATTCAGTCATATAGTCACATTTCACTCATGTTTGTCACTTTCCCACTGAGTTATACACAGAATGAAAAGTTTTGACATGCAGAATGAAAAAAAAACAAATTTTTTAAAAAAGTGCATATTTTCACTTCAGAAGCATATTCACTTGCAAAAAATACATGTACATTGGACCAATCGATGCCATATTTTGCACAGTGATCTGAAGGACTTCCCATATTCACAGATTCAAGTTCTGAAAAAGCTCAAAGCCATGAAAGTGTACACAGTTTCAGACCTATCGAGATAGGAACAAATTCATATATAGTCATTTCACAGTGATTTTGTCACTTTCCCAAGTTATACACAGAATGAAAATGAAAAGTTTTGACATGCAGAATGAAAAAAAAACAAAAAAAGTGCATTTTTCAAGAAGCTCATATTCACTTGCAAATGGCCATACATGTACATTGGACCAATCGATGCCATATATGCATTGCACAGTGATCTGAAGGACTTCCCAAGCTAGATAGATACACGCACAGATTCAAGTTCTGAGCTTAAAAGCTCAAAGAAGCGTGTTTTCATGAAAGTGCGATAGCGACACAGTTTCAGAGCTCTAGCTCGCTTCCTTACGGAGATAGGAACAAATTCACTCTCATTCAGTCATATAGTCACATTTCAATCATGTTTGTCACTTTCCCACTGAGTTATACACAGAATGAAAAGTGTTGACATGCAGAATGAAAAAAAAACAAGTTTTTAAAAAAGTGCATATTTTCACTTCAGAAGCTCATATTCACTTGCAAATGGCCATACATACATTGGACCAATCGATGCCATATATGCATTGCACAGTGATCTGAAGGACTTCCCAAGCTAGATACACGCACAGATTCAAGTTCTGAGCTTAAAAGCTCAAAGAAGAAGTTTTTTCATGAAAGTGCGTATAGCGACAGTTTCAGAGCTCTAGCTCGCTTCCTTACGGAGATAGGAACAAATTCACTCTCATTCAGTCATATAGTCACATTTCAATCATTTTGTCACTTTCCCACTGAGTTATACACAGAATGAAAAGTTTTGACATGCAGAATGAAAAAAAAAAAAAAACAAGTTTTTTAAAAAAGTGCATATTTTTTTCACTTCAGAAGCTCATATTCACTTGCAAATGGCCATACATGTACATTGGACCAATCGATGCCATATATGCATTGCACAGTGATCTGAAGGACTTCCCAAGCTAGATACACGCACAGATTCAAGTTCTGAGCTTAAAAGCTCAAAGAAGCGTGTTTTCATGAAAGTGCGTATAGCGACAGTTTCAGAGCTCTAGCTCGCTTCCTTACGGAGATAGGAACAAATTCACTCTCATTCAGTCATATAGTCACATTTCAATCATGTTTGTCACTTTCCCACTGAGTTATACACAGAATGAAAAGTTTTGACATGCAGAATGAAAAAAAAAAAAGTTTTTAAAAAAGTGCATATTTTTTTCACTTCAGAAGCTCATATTCACTTGCAAATGGCCATACATGTACATTGGACCAATCGATGCCATATATGCATTGCACAGTGATCTGAAGGACTTCCCAAGCTAGATACACGCACAGATTCAAGTTCTGAGCTTAAAAGCTCAAAGAAGCGTGTTTTCATGAAAGTGCGTATAGCGACAGTTTCAGAGCTCTAGCTCGCTTCCTTACGGAGATAGGGACAAATTCACTCTCATTCAGTCATATAGTCACATTTCACTCATGTTTGTCACTTTCCCACTGAGTTATACACAGAATGAAAAGTTTTGACATGCAGAATGAAAAAAAAAAAAAGTTTTTTTTTAAAAAGTGCATATTTTCACTTCAGAAGCTCATATTCACTTGCAAATGGCCATACATGTACATTGGACCAATCGATGCCATATATGCATTGCACAGTGATCTGAAGGACTTCCCAAGCTAGATACACGCACAGATTCAAGTTCTGAGCTTAAAAGCTCAAAGAAGCGTTTTTTCATGAAAGTGCGTATAGCGACAGTTTCAGAGCTCTAGCTCGCTTCCTTACGGAGATAGGAACAAATTCACTCATTCAGTCATATAGTCACATTTCACATCATGTTTGTCACTTTCCCACTGAGTTATACACAGAATGAAAAGTTTTGACATGCAGAATGAAAAAAAAAAAGTTTTTTAAAAAGTGCATATTTTCACTTCAGAAGCTCATATTCACTTGCAAAAATGGCCATACATGTACATTGGACCAATCGATGCCATATATGCATTGCACAGTGATCTGAAGGACTTCCCAAGCTAGATACACGCACAGATTCAAGTTCTGAGCTTAAAAAGCTCAAAGAAGCGTGTTTTCATGAAAGTGCGATAGCGACAGTTTCAGAGCTCTAGCTCGCTTCCTTACGGAGATAGGAACAAATTCACTCTCATTCAGTCATATAGTCACATTTCAATCATGTTTGTCACTTTCCCTTGAGTTATACACAGAATGAGAAGTTTTGACATGCAGAATGAAAAAAAAAACAAGTTTTTTAAAAAAGTGCATATTTTCACTTCAGAAGCTCATATGCACTTGCAAATGGCCATACATGTACATTGGACCAATCGATGCCATATATGCATTGCACAGTGATCTGAAGGACTTCCCAAGCTAGATACACGCAGATTCAAGTTCTGAGCTTAAAAGCTCAAAGAAGCGTGTTTTCATGAAAGTGCGTATAGCGACAGTTTCAGAGCTCTAGCTCGCTTCCTTACGGAGATAGGAACAAATTCACTCTCATTCAGTCATATAGTCACATTTCAATCATGTTTGTCACTTTCCCACTGAGTTATACACAGAATGAAAAGTTTTGACATGCAGAATGAAAAAAAAAAAAAATTTTTTAAAAAAGTGCATATTTTCACTTCAGAAGCTCATATTCACTTGCAAATGGCCATACATGTACATTGGACCAATCGATGCCATATATGCATTGCACAGTGATCTGAAGGACTTCCCAAGATACACGCACAGATTCAAGTTCTGAGCTTAAAAGCTCAAAGAAGCGTGTTTTCATGAAAGTGCGATAGCGACAGTTTCAGAGCTCTAGCTCGCTTCCTCTTACGGAGATAGGAACAAATTCACTCTCATTCAGTCATATAGTCACATTTCACTCATGTTTGTCACTTTCCCACTGAGTTATACACAGAATGAAAAGTTTTGACATGCAGAATGAAAAAAAAAATTTTTTAAAAAAGTGCATATTTTTTTTTTCAGAAGCTCATATTCACTTGCAAATGGCCATACATGTACATTGGACCAATCGATGCCATATATGCATTGCACAGTGATCTGAAGGACTTCCCAAGCTAGATACACGCACAGATTCAAGTTCTGAGCTTAAAAGCTCAAAGAAGCGTGTTTTCATGAAAGTGCGTATAGCGACAGTTTCAGAGCTCTAGCTCGCTTCCTTACGGAGATAGGAACAAATTCACTCTCATTCAGTCATATAGTCACATTTCAATCATGTTTGTCACTTTCCCACTGAGTTATACACAGAATGAAAAGTGTTGACATGCAGAATGAAAAAAAACAAGTTTTTAAAAAAGCATATTTTTTCACTTCAGAAGCTCATATTCACTTGCAAATGGCCATACATGTACATTGGACCAATCGATGCCATATATGCATTGCACAGTGATCTGAAGGACTTCCCAAGCTAGATACACGCACAGATTCAAGTTCTGAGCTTAAAAGCTCAAAGAAGCGTGTTTTTTTCATGAAAGTGCGATATAGCGACAGTTTCAGAGCTCTAGCTCGCTTCCTTACGGAGATAGGAACAAATCACTCTCATTCAGTCATATAGTCACATTTCAATCATGTTTGTCACTTTCCCACTGAGTTATACACAGAATGAAAAGTTTTGACATGCAGAATGAAAAAAAAAAAAGTTTTTTTAAAAAGTGCATATTTTCACTTCAGAAGCTCATATTCACTTGCAAATGGCCATACATGTACATTGGACCAATCGATGCCATATATGCATTGCACAGTGATCTGAAGGACTTCCCAAGCTAGATACACGCACAGATTCAAGTTCTGAGCTTAAAAGCTCAAAGAAGCGTGTTTTCATGAAAGTGCGTATAGCGACAGTTTCAGAGCTCTAGCTCGCTTCCTTACGGAGATAGGAACAAATTCACTCATTCAGTCATATAGTCACATTTCAATCATGTTTGTCACTTTCCCACTGAGTTATACACAGAATGAAAAGTTTTGACATGCAGAAAAAAAAAAAAAACAAGTTTTTTAAAAAAGTGCATATTTTCACTTCAGAAGCTCATATTCACTTGCAAATGGCCATACATGTACATTGGACCAATCGATGCCATATATGCATTGCACAGTGATCTGAAGGACTTCCCAAGCTAGATACACGCACAGATTCAAGTTCTGAGCTTAAAAGCTCAAAGAAGCGTGTTTTTCATGAAAAAGCGCTATATAGCGACAGTTTCAGAGCTCTAGCTCGCTTCCTTACGGAGATAGGAACAAATTCACTCTCATTCAGTCATATAGTCACATTTCAATCATGTTTGTCACTTTCCCACTGAGTTATACACAGAATGAAAAGTTTTGACATGCAGAATGAAAAAAAAAAAAGTTTTTTAAAAAAGTGCATATTTTCACTTCAGAAGCTCATATTCACTTGCAAATGGCCATACATGTACATTGGACCAATCGATGCCATATATGCATTGCACAGTGATCTGAAGGACTTCCCAAGCTAGATACACGCACAGATTCAAGTTCTGAGCTTAAAAGCTCAAAGAAGCGTGTTTTTTCATGAAAGTTCTTTCAGAGCTCTAGCTTTCCTTACGGAGATAGGAACAAATTCACTCTCATTCAGTCATATAGTCACATTTCAATCATGTTTGTCACTTTCCCACTGAGTTATACACAGAATGAAAAGTTTTGACATGCAGAATGAAAAAAAAAACAATTTTTAAAAAGTGCATATTTTCACTTCAGAAGCTCATATTCACTTGCAAATGGCCATACATGTACATTGGACCAATCGATGCCATATATGCATTGCACAGTGATCTGAAGGACTTCCCAAGCTAGATACACGCACAGATTCAAGTTCTGAGCTTAAAAGCTCAAAGAAGCGTGTTTTCATGAAAGTGCGTATAGCGACAGTTTCAGAGCTCTAGCTCGCTTCCTTACGGAGATAGGAACAAATTCACTCTCATTCAGTCATATAGTCACATTTCAATCATGTTTGTCACTTTCCCACTGAGTTATACACAGAATGAAAAGTTTTGACATGCAGAATGAAAAAAAAAACAAGTTTTTAAAAAGTGCATATTTTCACTTCAGAAGCTCATATTCACTTGCAAATGGCCATACATGTACATTGGACCAATCGATGCCATATATGCATTGCACAGTGATCTGAAGGACTTCCCAAGCTAGATACACGCACAGATTCAAGTTCTGAGCTTAAAAGCTCAAAGAAGTGTTTTTTCATGAAAGTGCGTATAGCGACAGTTTCAGAGAGCTCTAGCTCGCTTCCTTACGGAGATAGGAACAAATTCACTCTCATTCAGTCATATAGTCACATTTCAATCATGTTTGTCACTTTCCCACTGAGTTATACACAGAATGAAAAGTTTTGACATGCAGAATGAAAAAAAAAAAACAAGTTTTTTTTAAAAAGTGCATATTTTTTCACAGAAGCTCATATTCACTTGCAAATGGCCATACATGTACATTGGACCAATCGATGCCATATATGCATTGCACAGTGATCTGAAGGACTTCCCAAGCTAGATACACGCACAGATTCAAGTTCTGAGCTTAAAAGCTCAAAGAAGCGTGTTTTCATGAAAGTGCGATAGCGACAGTTTCAGAGCTCTAGCTCTCGCTTCCTTACGGAGATAGGAACAAATTCACTCTCATTCAGTCATATAGTCACATTTCAATCATGTTTGTCACTTTCCCACTGAGTTATACACAGAATGAAAAGTTTTGACATGCAGAATGAAAAAAAAAAAATTTTTTAAAAAAGTGCATATTTTCACTTCAGAAGCTCATATTCACTTGCAAATGGCCATACATGTACATTGGACCAATCGATGCCATATATGCATTGCACAGTGATCTGAAGGACTTCCCAAGCTAGATACACGCACAGATTCAAGTTCTGAGCTTAAAAGCTCAAAGAAGCGTGTTTTTCATGAAAGTGCGATAGCGACAGTTTCAGAGCTCTAGCTCGCTTCCTTACGGAGATAGGAACAAATTCACTCTCATTCAGTCATATAGTCACATTTCAATCTATGTTTGTCACTTTCCCACTGAGTTATACACAGAATGAAAAGTTTTGACATGCAGAATGAAAAAAAAATTTTTTAAAAAAGCATATTTTCACTTCAGAAGCTCATATTCTTGCAAATGGCCATACATGTACATTGGACCAATCGATGCCATATATGCATTGCACAGTGATCTGAAGGACTTCCCAAGCTAGATACACGCACAGATTCAAGTTCTGAGCTTAAAAGCTCAAAGAAGCGTGTTTTCATGAAAGTGCGATAGCTTACAGTTTCAGAGCTCTAGCTCGCTTCCTTACGGAGATAGGAACAAATTCACTCTCATTCAGTCATATAGTCACATTTCACTCATGTTTGTCACTTTCCCACTGAGTTATACACAGAATGAAAAGTTTTGACATGCAGAATGAAAAAAAAAAAAACAAGTTTTTAAAAAAGTGCATATTTTCACTTCAGAAGCTCATATTCACTTGCAAATGGCCATACATGTACATTGGACCAATCGATGCCATATATGCATTGCACAGTGATCTGAAGGACTTCCCAAGCTAGATACACGCACAGATTCAAGTTCTGAGCTTAAAAGCTCAAAGAAGCGTGTTTTCATGAAAGTGCGTATAGCGACAGTTTCAGAGCTCTAGCTCGCTTCCTCCTTAGAGAGATAGGAAACAAATTCACTCTCATTCAGTCATATAGTCACATTTCACTCATGTTTGTGTCACTTTCCCACTGAGTTATACAGAATGAAAAGTTTTGACATGCAGAATGAAAAAAAAAAAAAACAAGTTTTTTTAAAAAAAGTGCATATTTTCACTTCAGAAGCTCATATTCACTTGCAAATGGCCATATACATGTACATTGGACCAATCGATGCCATATATGCATTGCACAGTGATCTGAAGGACTTCCCAAGCTAGATACACGCACAGATTCAAGTTCTGAGCTTAAAAGCTCAAAGAAGCATGTTTTCATGAAAGTGCAAGTATAGCGACAGTTTCAGAGCTCTAGCTCGCTTCCTTCGGGAGATAGGAACAAAATTCACTCTCATTCAGTCATATAGTCACATTTCAATCATGTTTGTCACTTTCCCACTGAGTTATACACAGAATGAGAAGTTTTGACATGCAGAATGAAAAAAAAACAAGTTTTTTAAAAAAGTGCATATTTTCACTTCAGAAGCTCATATGCACTTGCAAATGGCCATACATGTACATTGGACCAATCGATGCCATATATGCATTGCACAGTGATCTGAAGGACTTCCCAAGCTAGATACACGCACAGATTCAAGTTCTGAGCTTAAAAGCTCAAAGAAGCGTGTTTTCATGAAAGTGCGTATAGCGACAGTTTCAGAGCTCTAGCTCGCTTCCTTACGGAGATAGGAACAAATTCACTCTCATTCAGTCATATAGTCACATTTCAATCATGTTTGTCACTTTCCCACTGAGTTATACACAGAATGAAAAGTTTTGACATGCAGAATGAAAAAAAAAAAGTTTTTAAAAAAGTGCATATTTTCACTTCAGAAGCTCATATTCACTTGCAAATGGCCATACATGTACATTGGACCAATCGATGCCATATATGCATTGCACAGTGATCTGAAGGACTTCCCAAGCTAGATACACGCACAGATTCAAGTTCTGAGCTTAAAAGCTCAAAGAAGCGTGTTTTCATGAAAGTGCGTATAGCGACAGTTTCAGAGCTCTAGCTCGCTTCCTTACGGAGATAGGAACAAATTCACTCTCATTCAGTCATATAGTCACATTTCAATCATGTTTGTCACTTTCCCACTGAGTTATACACAGAATGAAAAGTTTTGACATGCAGAATGAAAAAAAAAAAATTTTTAAAAAAAGTATTTTTTTCACTTCAGAAGCTCATATTCACTTGCAAATGGCCATACATGTACATTGGACCAATCGATGCCATATATGCATTGCACAGTGATCTGAAGGACTTCCCAAGCTAGATACACGCACAGATTCAAGTTCTGAGCTTAAAAGCTCAAAGAAGCGTGTTTTCATGAAAGTGCGGATAGCGACAGTTTCAGAGCTCTAGCTCGCTTCCTTACGGAGATAGGAACAAATTCACTCTCATTCAGTCATATAGTCACATTTCAATCATGTTTGTCACTTTCCCACTGAGTTATACACAGAATGAGAAGTTTTGACATGCAGAATGAAAAAAAAAGTAATTTTTTAAAAAAGTGCATATTTTCACTTCAGAAGCTCATATTCACTTGCAAATGGCCATACATGTACATTGGACCAATCGATGCCATATATGCATTGCACAGTGATCTGAAGGACTTCCCAAGCTAGATACACGCACAGATTCAAGTTCTGAGCTTAAAAGCTCAAAGAAGCGTGTTTTCATGAAAGTGCGTATAGCGACAGTTTCAGAGCTCTAGCTCGCTTCCTTACGGAGATAGGAACAAATTCACTCTCATTCAGTCATATAGTCACATTTCAATCATGTTTGTCACTTTCCCACTGAGTTATACACAGAATGAAAAGTTTTGACATGCAGAATGAAAAAAAAATTTTTTTAAAAAGTGCATATTTTCACTTCAGAAGCTCATATTCACTTGCAAATGGCCATACATGTACATTGGACCAATCGATGCCATATATGCATTGCACAGTGATCTGAAGGACTTCCCAAGCTAGATACACGCACAGATTCAAGTTCTGAGCTTAAAAGCTCAAAGAAGCGTGTTTTCATGAAAGTGCGATAGCGACAGTTTCAGAGCTCTAGCTCGCTTCCTTACGGAGATAGGAACAAATTCACTCTCATTCAGTCATATAGTCACATTTCAATCATGTTTGTCACTTTCCCACTGAGTTATACACAGAATGAAAAGTTTTGACATGCAGAATGAAAAAAAAAAAGCAAGTTTTTTAAAAAAGTGCATATTTTCACTTCAGAAGCTCATATTCACTTGCAAATGGCCATACATGTACATTGGACCAATCGATGCCATATATGCATTGCACAGTGATCTGAAGGACTTCCCAAGCTAGATATACACGCACAGATTCAAGTTCTGAGCTTAAAAGCTCAAAGAAGCGTGTTTTTCATGAAAGTGCGTATAGCGACAGTTTCAGAGCTAGCTCGCTTCCTTACGGAGATAGGAACAAATTCACTCATTCAGTCATATAGTCACATTTCAATCATGTTTGTCACTTTCCCACTGAGTTATACACAGAATGAAAAGTTTTGACATGCAGAATGAAAAAAAACAAGTTTTTTTAAAAAAGTGCATATTTTTCACTTCAGAAGCTCATATTCACTTGCAAATGGCCATACATGTACATTGGACCAATCGATGCCATATATGCATTGCACAGTGATCTGAAGGACTTCCCAAGCTAGATACACGCACAGATTCAAGTTCTGAGCTTAAAAGCTCAAAGAAGCGTGTTTTCATGAAAGTGCGATAGCGACAGTTTCAGAGCTCTAGCCTCGCTTCCTTTACGGAGATAGGAACAAATTCACTCTCATTCAGTCATATAGTCACATTTCAATCATGTTTGTCACTTTCCCACTGAGTTATACACAGAATGAAAAGTTTTGACATGCAGAATGAAAAAAAAAAAAGTGCATATTTATTTTCTTTTCACTGAGTTATTCACTTGCAAATGGCCAATGTACATTGGACCAATCGATGCCATATATGCAGATCTGAAATGAAAAAAAAACAGATTCAAGTTTTGAAAAAAGCTCAAAGTGCATATTTTCAAAAGTCAGAAGCTCATATTCAGCTTGGAGATAAATTCACCATTCAGTCATATAGTCATTTCAATCATGTTTGACCCCAAGTTATACACATGCCAAGTTTTGATATGCATTGCAAAAAAAAAACAGTTTTTAAAAAGATATTTTCTGAAGGATATTCCTTGCAAATGGCCAGATTGGACCAATCGATGCACAGATTCAAGTTCTGAAGCTTAAAAGATACAAAGATTCAAGTTCTGAGCTTAAAAGAAAGAAGCGTTTTTTCATGAAAGTTAGCACAGTTTCAGAGCTCTAGCTCGCTTCCTTACGGAGATAGGAACAAATTCACTCTCATTCAGTCATATAGTCACATTTCAATCATGTTTGTCACTTTCCCACTTAGTTATACACAGAATGAAAAGTTTTGACATGCAGAATGAAAAAAAAAAATTTTTTAAAAAGTGCATATTTTCACTTCAGAAGCTCATATTCACTTGCAAATGGCCATACATGTACATTGGACCAATCGATGCCATATATGCATTGCACAGTGATCTGAAGGACTTCCCAAGCTAGATACACGCACAGATTCAAGTTCTGAGCTTAAAAGCTCAAAGAAGCGTGTTTTCATGAAAGTGCGTATAGCGACAGTTTCAGAGCTCTAGCTCGCTTCCTTACGGAGATAGGAACAAATTCACTCTCATTCAGTCATATAGTCACATTTCAATCATGTTTGTCACTTTCCCACTGAGTTATACACAGAATGAAAAGTGTTGACATGCAGAATGAAAAAAAAACAAGTTTTTTAAAAAGTGCATATTTTCACTTCAGAAGCTCATATTCACTTGCAAATGGCCATACATGTACATTGGACCAATCGATGCCATATATGCATTGCACAGTGATCTGAAGGACTTCCCAAGCTAGATACACGCACAGATTCAAGTTCTGAGCTTAAAAGCTCAAAGAAGTGTTTTTCATGAAAGTGATAGCGACAGTTTCAGAGCTCTAGCTCGCTTCCTTACGGAGATAGGAACAAATTCACTCTCATTCAGTCATATAGTCACATTTCAATCATGTTTGTCACTTTCCCACTGAGTTATACACAGAATGAAAAGTTTTGACATGCAGAATGAAAAAAAAACAATTTTTTAAAAAAGTGCATATTTTCACTTCAGAAGCTCATATTCACTTGCAAATGGCCATACATGTACATTGGACCAATCGATGCCATATATGCATTGCACAGTGATCTGAAGGACTTCCCAAGCTAGATACACGCACAGATTCAAGTTCTGAGCTTAAAAGCTCAAAGAAGCGTGTTTTCATGAAAGTGCGCGATAGCGACAGTTTCAGAGCTCTAGCTCGCTTCCTTACGGAGATAGGAACAAATTCACTCTCATTCAGTCATATAGTCACATTTCAATCATGTTTGTCACTTTTTCCCACTGAGTTATACACAGAATGAGAAAGTTTTGACATGCAGAATGAAAAAAAAACGTTTTTTAAAAAAGTGCATATTTTCACTTCAGAAGCTCATTTCAAAATGGCCATACATGTACATTGGACCAATATTTATATGCATTGCACAGTGATCTGAAGGACTTCCCAAGCTAGATACACGCACAGATTCAAGTTCTGAGCTAAAAGCTCAAAGAAGCGTGTTTTCATGAAAGTACATGTCAGAGCTCTATTGGAGATAGGAACAAATTCACTCTCATTCAGTCATATAGTCACATTTCAATCATGTTTGTGATTTTCCCACTGAGTTATACACAGAATGAAAAGTTTTGACATGCAGAATGAAAAAAAAACAAGTTTTTAAAAAAGTGCATATTTTCACTTCAGAAGCTCATATTCACTTGCAAATGGCCATACATGTACATTGGACCAATCGATGCCATATATGCATTGCACAGTGATCTGAAGGACTTCCCAAGCTAGATACACGCACAGATTCAAGTTCTGAGCTTAAAAGCTCAAAGAAGCGTGTTTTCATGAAAGTGCGTATAGCGACAGTTTCAGAGCTCTAGCTCGCTTCCTTACGGAGATAGGAACAAATTCACTCTCATTCAGTCATATAGTCACATTTCAATCATGTTTGTCACTTTCCCACTGAGTTATACACAGAATGAAAAGTTTTGACATGCAGAATGAAAAAAAAAACAAGTTTTTAAAAAGTGCATATTTTCACTTCAGAAGCTCATATTCACTTGCAAATGGCCATACATGTACATTGGACCAATCGATGCCATATATGCATTGCACAGTGATCTGAAGGACTTCCCAAGCTAGATACACGCACAGATTCAAGTTCTGAGCTTAAAAGCTCAAAGAAGCGTGTTTTCATGAAAGTGCGTATAGCGACAGATAGCTCTACAGTTTCAGAGCTCTAGCTCGCTTCCTTACGGAGATAGGAACAAATTCACTCTTCATTCAGTCATATAGTCACATTTCAATCATGTTTGTCACTTTCCCACTGAGTTATACACAGAATGAGAAGTGAGAAGTTTGACATGCAGAATGAAAAAAAAGTCAATTTTTTAAAAAAGTGCATATTTTCACTTCAGAAGCTCATATTCACTTGCAAATGGCCATATTCATGTACATTGGACCAATCGATGCCATATATGCATTGCACAGTGATCTGAAGGACTTCCTAAGCTAGATACACGCACAGATTCAAGTTCTGAGCTTAAAAGCTCAAAGAAGCGTGTTTTCATGAAAGTGCGTATAGCGACAGTTTCAGAGCTCTAGCTCGCTTCCTTACGGAGATAGGAACAAATTCACTCTCATTCAGTCATATAGTCACATTTCAATCATGTTTGTCACTTTCCCACTGAGTTATACACAGAATGAAAAGTTTTGACATGCAGAATGAAAAAAAAAACAAGTTTTTAAAAAAAGTGCATATTTTCACTTCAGAAGCTCATATTCACTTGCAAATGGCCATACATGTACATTGGACCAATCGATGCCATATATGCATTGCACAGTGATCTGAAGGACTTCCCAAGCTAGATACACGCACAGATTCAAGTTCTGAGCTTAAAAGCTCAAAGAAGCGTGTTTTCATGAAAGTGCGTATAGCGACAGTTTCAGAGCTCTAGCTCGCTTCCTTACGGAGATAGGAACAAATTCACTCTCATTCAGTCATATAGTCACATTTCAATCATGTTTGTCACTTTCCCACTGAGTTATACACAGAATGAAAAGTTTTGACATGCAGAATGAAAAAAAAAACAATTTTTAAAAAGTGCATATTTTCACTTCAGAAGCTCATATTCACTTGCAAATGGCCATACATGTACATTGGACCAATCGATGCCATATATGCATTGCACAGTGATCTGAAGGACTTCCCAAGCTAGATACACGCACAGATTCAAGTTCTGAGCTTAAAAGCTCAAAGAAGCGTGTTTTCATGAAAGTGCGTATAGAGACAGTTTCAGAGCTCTAGCTCGCTTCCTTACGGAGATAGGAACAAATTCACTCTCATTCAGTCATATAGTCACATTTCACTCATGTTTGTCACTTTCCCACTGAGTTATACACAGAATGAGAAGTTTTGACATGCAGAATGAAAAAAAAAAACAAGTTTTTTAAAAAAGTGCATATTTTCACTTCAGAAGCTCATATGCACTTGCAAATGGCCATACATGTACATTGGACCAATCGATGCCATATATGCATTGCACAGTGATCTGAAGGACTTCCAAGCTAGATACACGCACAGATTCAAGTTCTGAGCTTAAAAGCTCAAAGAAGCGTGTTTTTCATGAAAGTGCGATAGCGACAGTTTCAGAGCTCTAGCTCGCTTCCTTACGGAGATAGGAACAAATTCACTCTCATTCAGTCATATAGTCACATTTCAATCATGTTTGTCACTTTCCCACTGAGTTATACACAGAATGAGAAGTTTTGACATGCAGAATGAAAAAAAAAAAGTTTTTTAAAAAAGTGCATATTTTCACTTCAGAAGCTCATATTCACTTGCAAATGGCCATACATGTACATTGGACCAATCGATGCCATATATGCATTGCACAGTGATCTGAAGGACTTCCTAAAGCTAGATACACGCACAGATTCAAGTTCTGAGCTTAAAAGCTCAAAGAAGCGTGTTTTCATGAAAGTGCGTATAGCGACAGTTTCAGAGCTCTAGCTCGCTTCCTTACGGAGATAGGAACAAATTCACTCTCATTCAGTCATATAGTCACATTTCAATCATGTTTGTCACTTTCCCACTGAGTTATACACAGAATGAAAAGTTTTGACATGCAGAATGAAAAAAAAAAAAAATAAGTTTTTAAAAAAGTGCATATTTTCACTTCAGAAGCTCATATTCACTTGCAAATGGCCATACATGTACATTGGACCAATCGATGCCATATATGCATTGCACAGTGATCTGAAGGACTTCCCAAGCTAGATACACGCACAGATTCAAGTTCTGAGCTTAAAAGCTCAAAGAAGCGTGTTTTCATGAAAGTGCGTATAGCGACAGTTTCAGAGCTCTAGCTCGCTTCCTTACGGAGATAGGAACAAATTCACTCTCATTCAGTCATATAGTCACATTTCACTCATGTTTGTCACTTTCCCACTGAGTTATACACAGAATGAGAAGTTTTGACATGCAGAATGAAAAAAAACAAGTTTTTTAAAAAAGTGCATATTTTCACTTCAGAAGCTCATATTCACTTGCAAATGGCCATACATGTACATTGGACCAATCGATGCCATATATGCATTGCACAGTGATCTGAAGGACTTCCCAAGCTAGATACACGCACAGATTCAAGTTCTGAGCTTAAAAGCTCAAAGAAGCGTGTTTTCATGAAAGTGCGTATAGCGACAGTTTCAGAGCTCTAGCTCGCTTCCTTACGGAGATAGGAACAAATTCACTCTCATTCAGTCATATAGTCACATTTCAATCATGTTTGTCACTTTCCCACTGAGTTATACACAGAATGAGAAGTTTTGACATGCAGAATGAAAAAAAAAAAAAGTTTTTAAAAAGTGCATATTTTCACTTCAGAAGCTCATATTCACTTGCAAATGGCCATACATGTACATTGGACCAATCGATGCCATATATGCATTGCACAGTGATCTGAAGGACTTCCCAAGCTAGATACACGCACAGATTCAAGTTCTGAGCTTAAAAGCTCAAAGAAGCGTGTTTTCATGAAAGTGCGTATAGCGACAGTTTCAGAGCTCTAGCTCGCTTCCTTACGGAGATAGGAACAAATTCACTCTCATTCAGTCATATAGTCACATTTCAATCATGTTTGTCACTTTCCCACTTAGTTATACACAGAATGAAAAGTTTTGACATGCAGAATGAAAAAAAAAAAAAGTTTTTAAAAAGTGCATATTTTCACTTCAGAAGCTCATATTCACTTGCAAATGGCCATACATGTACATTGGACCAATCGATGCCATATATGCATTGCACAGTGATCTGAAGGACTTCCCAAGCTAGATACACGCACAGATTCAAGTTCTGAGCTTAAAAGCTCAAAGAAGCGTGTTTTCATGAAAGTGCGATATAGCGACAGTTTCAGAGCTCTAGCTCGCTTCCTTACGGAGATAGGAACAAATTCACTCTCATTCAGTCATATAGTCACATTTCAATCATGTTTGTCACTTTCCCACTTAGTTATACACAGAATGAAAAGTTTTGACATGCAGACCTAAAAAAAACAAGTTTTTTAAAGTGCATATTTTCACTTCAGAAGCTCATATTCACTTGCAAATGGCCATACATGTACATTGGACCAATCGATGCCATATATGCATTGCACAGTGATCTGAAGGACTTCCCAAGCTAGATACACGCACAGATTCAAGTTCTGAGCTTAAAAGCTCAAAGAAGCGTGTTTTCATGAAAGTGCGATAGCGACAGTTTCAGAGCTCTAGCTCGCTTCCTTACGGAGATAGGAACAAATTCACTCTCATTCAGTCATATAGTCACATTTCAATCATGTTTGTCACTTTCCCACTGAGTTATACACAGAATGAAAAGTTTTGACATGCAGAATGAAAAAAAAAAAAAGTTTTTTAAAAAAGCATATTTTCACTTCAGAAGCTCATATTCACTTGCAAATGGCCATACATGTACATTGGACCAATCGATGCCATATATGCATTGCACAGTGATCTGAAGGACTTCCCAAGCTAGATACACGCACAGATTCAAGTTCTGAGCTTAAAAGCTCAAAGAAGTGTTTTCATGAAAGTGCGTATAGCGACAGTTTCAGAGCTCTAGCTCCTCCTTACGGAGATAGGAAAAATTCACTCATTCAGTCATATAGTCACATTTCAATCATGTTTGTCACTTTCCCATTGAGTTATACACAGAATGAAAGTTTTGACATGCAGACCGAAAAAAAAAAAATTTTTTTAAAAAAGTGCATATTTTCACTTCAGAAGCTCATATTCACTTGCAAATGGCCATACATGCATTGGACCAATCGATGCCATATATGCATTGCACAGTGATCTGAAGGACTTCCCAAGCTAGATACACGCACAGATTCAAGTTCTGAGCTTAAAAGCTCAAAGAAGCGTGTTTTCATGAAAGTGCGATAGCGACAGTTTCAGAGCTCTAGCCCGCTTCCTTACGGAGATAGGAACAAATTCACTCATTCAGTCATATAGTCACATTTCAATCATGTTTGTCACTTTCCCACTGAGTTATACACAGAATGAAAAGTGTTGACATGCAGAATGAAAAAAAACTAAGTTTTTAAAAAAGTGCATATTTTCACTTCAGAAGCTCATATTCACTTGCAAATGGCCATACATGTACATTGGACCAATCGATGCCATATATGCATTGCACAGTGATCTGAAGGACTTCCCAAGCTAGATACACGACAGATTCAAGTTCTGAGCTTAAAAGCTCAAAGAAGCGTGTTTTCATGAAAGTGCGATATAGCTTACAGTTTCAGAGCTCTAGCTCGCTTCCTTACGGAGATAGGAACAAATTCACTCTCATTCAGTCATATAGTCACATTTCAATCATGTTTGTCACTTTCCCACTGAGTTATACACAGAATGAGAAGTTTTGACATGCAGAATGAAAAAAAAAAAAAAAGTTTTTTAAAAAGTGCATATTTTCACTTCAGAAGCTCATATTCACTTGCAAATGGCCATACATGTACATTGGACCAATCGATGCCATATATATGCATTGCACAGTGATCTGAAGGACTTCCCAAGCTAGATACACGCACAGATTCAAGTTCTGAGCTTAAAAGCTCAAAGAAGCGTGTTTTCATGAAAGTGCGATAGCGACAGTTTCAGAGCTCTAGCCTCGCTTCCTTACGGAGATAGGAACAAATTCACTCTCATTCAGTCATATAGTCACATTTCAATCATGTTTGTCACTTTCCCCTTAGTTATACACAGAATGAAAAGTTTTGACATGCAGAATGAAAAAAAAAACAAGTTTTTAAAAAGTGCATATTTTCACTTCAGAAGCTCATATTCACTTGCAAATGGCCATACATGTACATTGGACCAATCGATGCCATATATGCATTGCACAGTGATCTGAAGGACTTCCTAAGCCAGATACACGCACAGATTCAAGTTCTGAGCTTAAAAGCTCAAAGAAGCGTGTTTTCATGAAAGTGCGATAGCGACAGTTTCAGAGCTCTAGCTCGCTTCCTTACGGAGATAGGAACAAATTCACTATTCAGTCATATAGTCACATTTCACTCATGTTTGTCACTTTCCCACTTAGTTATACACAGAATGAAAAGTTTTGACATGCAGAATGAAAAAAAAAAGTTTTTAAAAGTGCATATTTTCACTTCAGAAGCTCATATTCACTTGCAAATGGCCATACATGTACATTGGACCAATCGATGCCATATATGCATTGCACAGTGATCTGAAGGACTTCCTGCTAGATATTAGCACAGATTCAAGTTCTGAGCTTAAAAGCTCAAAGAAGCGTGGTTTTCATGAAAGTGCGATAGCTACAGTTTCAGAGCTCTAGCCTCGCTTCCTTACGGAGATAGGAACAAATTCACTCTCATTCAGTCATATAGTCACATTTCAATCATGTTTGTCACTTTCCCACTGAGTTATACACAGAATGAAAAGTTTTGACATGCAGAATAAAAAAAAGCAATTTTTTAAAAAGTGCATATTTTCACTTCAGAAGCTCATATTCACTTGCAAATGGCCATACATGTACATTGGACCAATCGATGCCATATATATGCATTGCACAGTGATCTGAAGTACTTCCCAAGCCAGATACACGCACAGATTCAAGTTCTGAGCTTAAAAGCTCAAAAGAAGCGTTGTTTTCATGAAAGTGCAGGATAGAGACAGTTTCAGAGCTCTAGCTCGCTCCTTACGGAGATAGGAACAAATTCACTCATTCAGTCATATAGTCACATTTCACTCATGTTTGTCACTTTCCTACTTTAGTTATACACAGAATGAGAAGTTTTGACATGCAGAATGAAAAAAAAAAGTTTTTAAAAAGTGCATATTTTCACTTCAGAAGCTCATATTCACTTGCAAATGGCCATACATGTACATTGGACCAATCGATGCCATATATGCATTGCACAGTGATCTGAAGGACATCCTAAGCTAGATACACGCACAGATTCAAGTTCTGAGCTTAAAAGCTCAAAGAAGCGTGGTTTTCATGAAAAGTGCAGATAGCGACAGTTTCAGAGCTCTAGCTCAGCTCTCTTACGGAGATAGGAACAAATTCAATCTCATTCAGTCATATAGTCACATTTCAATTATGTTTGTGACTTTCTCTACTTAGTTATACAGAATGAAAAGTTTTGACATGCAGAATGAAAAAAAAAAAGCACTTTTTAAAAAGTGCATATTTTCACTTCAGAAGCTCATATTCACTTGCAAATGGCCATACATGTACATTGACCAATCGATGCCATATATGCATTGCACAGTGATCCGATGGACTTCCCAAGCCAGATACACGACAGATTCAAGTTCTGAGCTTAAAAGCTAAAGAAGCGTGTTTTCATGAAAAGGTCAGCGACAGTTTCAGAGCTCTAGCCTTAGACTTTCCCAAGATTAATCTAGCTCAGAATGAAAAAGTCATTGACATTCAGAGATAGTAACAAATTTCAATCATTCAGTCATTCATATACTGATTATATTTCAGAGCACTTTGTCACTTTCCCATGCAGAGTTAAAAAAAGAATGAGAAAGTTTAGTTTACATAGAATGAAAAAAATTCATTTTAAAAACAGTGCATATTTGTCAGAATTTAGCCTATATATGAGATTTTTGAAATGGCCAAGTACATGTACATTGACCAATCATATTCAAGTTCTGAGCATTGCACAGTGATCTGAAGGACTTTCAAGCCAGATACAGGCACAGATTCAAGTTCTGAGCTTAAAAGCTCAAAGAAGCGTTTTTCATGAAAGTGCGATAGACAGTTTCAGAGCTCTAGCTCGCTTCCCAAGATAGGAACAAATTCACTCATTCAGTCATATAGTCACATTTCAATCATGTTTGTCACTTTCCCACTTAGTTATACACAGAATGAAAAGTTTGACATGCAGAATGAAAAAACAATTTTTAAAAAGTTATTTTCACTTCAGAAGCTCATATTCACTTGCAAATGGCCATATGTACATTGGACCAATCAATGCCATATATGCATTGCACAGTGATCTGAAATCCTTCTAGATACACGCACAGATTCAAGTTCTGAGCTGAAAAGCTGTAAAGAAGCGTTGTTTTCATGAAAGTGCATATAGCGACAGTTTCAGAGCTCTAAATTGCACATGTTTAGAGAAAGGGAAAAATTCAGAGCTTAGGATACAGGCATAGATTTGATTGATGTTTGTCAAAAAAAAAGTTTGTACAAGAATGAAAAAGTTTTGAGAATGAAGACCCAAAAAAAATAATTTTTAAAAAGTTATTTTCAGATATTCACTTGCAAAATGGCCATACATGTACATTGGACCAATCGATGCCATATGCATTGCAAGTGATCTGAAGGATTCCCAAGCTAGATACACGACAGATTCAAGTTCTGAGCTTAAAGCTCAAAGAAGAGGTTTTCATGAAAGTGCGATAGTTTGTGAGCTCTAGCTTCCTCCTTACGGAGATAGGAACAAATTCACTCTCATTCAGTCATATAGTCACAGAATGTTTGTGAAGTTCCCACTTAGGATACACAGAATGAAAAGTTTTGACATGCAGAATGAAAAAAAAAATTTTTTTTAAAAGTGCATATTTTCACTTCAGAAGCTCATATTCACTTGCAAATGGCCATACATGTACATTGGACCAATTCCATGCCATATATGCATTGCACAGTGATCTGAAGGACTTCCCAAGCTAGATACACGCACAGATTCAAGTTCTGAGCTTAAAAGCCCAAAGAAGCGTGTTTTTCATGAAAGTGCAGATAGACAGTTTCAGAGTTCTAGCTTCGCTTCCTACGGAGATAGGAAATTAATTCACTCTCATTCAGTCATATAGTCACATTTCAATCATGTTTGTGACTTTCCCACTGAGTTTTACACAGAATGAAAAAGTTTTGACATGCAGAATGAAAAAAAAAAGTTTTTTTTAAAAAGTGCATATTTTCACTTCAGAAGCTCATATTCACTTGCAAATGGCCATACATGTACATTGGACTAATCGATGCCATATATGCATTGCACAGTGATCTGAAGGACTTCCTAAGCTAGATACACGCACAGATTCAAGTTCTGAGCTTAAAAGCTCAAAGAAGCGTGTTTTTTCATGAAAGTGCGAGATAGCGACAGTTTCAGAGCTCTAGCTCGCTTCATACGGAGATAGGAACAAATTCACTCTCATTCAGTCTATAGTCACATTTCAACTCATGTTTGTGACTTTCCCCACTTAGTTATACACAGAATGAAAAAGTTTTGACATGCAGACCTAAAAAAAAAGCAAGTTTTTAAAAAGTGCATATTTTCACTTCAGAAGCTCATATTCACTTGCAAATGTCCATACATGTACATTGGACCAATCGATGTCATATATGCATTGCACAGTGATCTGAAGGTCTTCCCAAAGCTAGATACACGCACAGATTCAAGTTCTGAGCTTAAAAGCTCAAAGAAGCGTCTTTTCATGAAAGAAAGCGATAGCGACAGTTTCAGAGCTCAGCTCAGCTTCTTACGGAGATAGGAACAAATTCACACTCATTCAGTCATATAGTCACATTTCCTCATGTTTGTCACTTTCCACTGAGTTATACACAGAATGAGAAGTTTTGACATGCAGAATGAAAAAAAAAAAGTTTTTAAAAAGTATATTTTCACTTCAGATGCTCATATTCACTTGCAAATGGCCATACATGTACATTGGACCAATCGATGCCATATATGCATTGCACAGTGATCTGAAGGACTTCCCAAGCTAGATATACACGCACAGATTTCAAGTTCTGAGCTTAAAAGCCCAAAGAAGCGTGTTTTCATGAAAGTGATAGCGACAGTTTCAGAGCTCTAGCTTTCTCTTCCCTTACGGAGATAGGAACAAATTCACTCTCATTCAGTCATATAGTCACATTTCAATCATGTTTGTGACTTTCCCACTTAGTTATACACAGAATGAGAAGTTTTGACATGCAGAATGAAAAAAAAAACAAGTTTTTAAAAAGTGCATATTTTCACTTCAGAAGCTCATATTCACTTGCAAATGGCATGTACATTGTACAATCATTGGTCCAATCGATGCCAGATATGCTGATTAAAAAGCAAAGCATGAAAGGATAGCCAGAGAGTAGCCCCCAGATAGGGAACAAATTCATACATTCAGTCACATAGATTTTACCTATGTTTGTCACTTTCCCACAGAGTTATAAAATGAGAAGTTTTGATATGCAAATGAAAAAAAAATTTTAAAAGTGCATATTTTCATGAAAGCTCATATTCACTAAATGGCCACAGTTTCACCAATCGATGCCTATATGCATTGTACAGTGATCTGAAGCATAATCATCCCGCAAATTCACTCTCATTCAGTTCAGTTATAGTCAAATTTCAATCAAGTTTTGACTTTTTAGAGTTATACACAGAATGAAAAGTGTTTGACATGCAGAATGAAAAAAAGCAATTTTTAAAAAAAAAATGCTTTAAAAGTGCATATTTTCACTTCAGAAGCTCATATTCACTTGCAAATGGCCATACATGTACATTGACCAATCAATGCCATATATCCATTGCAAGAAGGATCTGAAGGACTTCATGCAAGTTCTGAGCTAAAAAAAACCGCAAAAGTGTATATTCAAGTTCTGAGCTTAAATTCACTAGTCAAAAGCCATATATGTTTTCATGAAAGAATGCATATGAAAAAAACAGCGACCGTTTCCAGAGCTCCTACATTGACCAATCGATTCGTTACTGAAGATAGGAACAAATTCAAGTTCTCATTCAGAAGTCATATAGTCACATGTTTGTTTGGAGATAGGAACAAATTTGTCATTCAAATATAGTATAGTCACAATTCAAAAGAGTTGACACAGAATGAGAAAAAAAAGTTTTTTTAAAAAGATATCTTCATGAAGAATTTAAAAAAAAAAAAGCATTTTTAAAAAGTGCATATTTTCTCTTCAGAAGCTCATATTTGAGATTGCAAATGGCCATTCAGTCATGTACATTTGACCAATCGAATGCCATATATGCATGCAGCACAAAAAACAATTTTTAAAAAGTGATCTGAAGGACTTCCCAAGCAGCTAGATACAGGGACAGATTCAAGTTCTAGCTTAAAAGCTCAAAGAAGCGTGTTTTCATGAAAGTGCGATAGCGACAGTTTTCAGAGCTCTAGCGCTTCACGGAGATAGGAACAAATTCACTCTCATTCAGTCAGATAGTCACATTTCAATCATGTTTGTCACTTTTCCCACTTAGTTATACACAGAATGAAAAGTTTTGACATGCAGACCTAAAAAAAAGTTTTTTTAAAAAGTGCATATTTTCACTTAGAAGCTCATATTCACTTACAAATGTCCATACATGTACATTGGACCAATCGATGCCATATATGCATTGCACAGTGATCTGAAGGACATCCCAAGCTAGATACATGCACAGATTCAAGTTCTGAGCTTAAAAGTTCAAAGAAGCGTGTTTTCATGAAAGTGCGTGATAGCGACAGTTTCAGAGCTCTAGCTCGCTTCCTTACGGAGATAGGAACAAATTCAATCTCATTCAGTCATATAGTCACATTTCACTCATGTTTGTCACTTTTCCCACTGAGTTATACATACAGAATGAAAAGTTTTGACATGCAGAATGAAAAAAAAAATAAGTTTTTAAAAAAGTGCATATTTTCACTTCAGAAGCTCATATTTACTTGCAAATGGCCATACATGTACATTAGACCAATCGATGCTATATATGCATTGCAGAGTGATCTGAAGCACTTCCCAAGCTAGATACACCCACAGATTCAAGTTCTGAGCTTAAAAGCTCAAAGAAGCGTGTTTTCATGAAAGTGCGTATAGCGACAGTTTCAGAGCTCTAGCTCGCTTCCTTTCGGAGATAGGAACAAATTCACTCTCATTCAGTCAGATAGTCACATTTCAATCATGTTTGTGACTTTCCAACTTAGTTATACACATAATGAATAGTTTTGACATGCAGACCTAAAAAAAAGCAATTTTTAAAAAAGTGCATATTTTCACTTCAGAAGCTCATATTTCACTTCCAAATGGCCATACATGTACACATTGGACCAATCGATGCCATATATGCATTGCACAGTGATCTGAAGGACTTCCCTAAGCAAGATACACGCACAGATTCAAGTTCTGAGCTTAAAAGCTCAAAGAAGCGTGTTTTCATGAAAGTGTGCGATAAGCGACAGTTTCAGAGCTCTAGCTCGGTTCCTTACGGAGATAGGAACAAATTCACTCTCATTCAGTCAGATAGTCACATTTCAATCATGTTTGTGACTTTTCCCACTTAGTTATACACAGAATGAAAAGTTTTGACATGCAGAATGAAAAAAATAAGTTTTTTTAAAAAGTGCATATTTTCACTTCAGAAGCTCATATTCACTTGCAAATGTCCATACATGTACATTGGACCAATCGATGCCATATATGCATTGCACAGTGATCTAAGCACTTCCCAAGCAGAGATACACGCACAGATTCAAGTTCTGAGCTTTAAAAGCTCAAAGAGGCAAGCATGAAAGTGCGATAGCCACAGTTTCAGAGCTCTAGCCTTCCTCACGGAGATAGTAACAAATTCATCATTCAGTCAGACAGTCACATTTCAATCATGTTTGTCAAGACTTCCTTTATACACAGAATGAAAAGTTTTGACATGCAGACCTCAAAAAAGAAATTTTAAAAAAGTGCATATTTTCACTTTTCAAGCTCATATTCACTTGTGGCTGTCCATACATGTACATTTACATGAAAATGCATTGACAGTGATCTGAAGACCTGACAAAACACGACAGATTTTTGAGCTTAAAAGCTCAAAGAAGCGTGTTTTCATATTTTCACAGTTTGAGAGCTCAGCCTATTCACGGAGATAGGAACAAATGGCCAAAATTCAGTCATATAGTCACATTTCACCATGTTTGTCATTTTCCCACTGAGTGATCTGAAAAGTTTTGACATGCAGAATGAAAAAAGAAATTTTTAAAAAGTGCAGATTTTCTTCAGAAGCCTAAAAATGTCCATAATGTAATATTGGTCCAATCGATGCCATATTGCATTGAACAGTGAAAGTGCTAAGCAAGATACACACAGACAGTTTGAGCAGAAAGAAGCTCATGAAAGTATTTCCCAGAGCTCTAGCTCAGGGAGATAGGAACAAATTCAAATTCAGTCAGATAGTCACATTTCAATCATGCTTTTGGATCCATCCCACTGAGTTATACACAGAATGAAAAGTTAGTTTGACATGCAGACCTAAAAAAAAAATTTTTAAAAAGTGCATATTTTCACTTCAGAAGCTCATATTCACTTGCAAAATGTCCATACATGTACATTGGACCAATCGATGCCATATATGCATTGCACAGTGATCTGAAGTACTTCCCAAGCCAGATACACGACAGATTCAAGTTCTGAGCTTAAAAGCAAAGAAGCGTGTTTTTCATGAAAGTGCTAGCTTACAGCCTCTTAGAGCTCTAGCTCAGCTTCCTTACGGAGATAGGAACAAATTCAAACTCATTCAGTCATATAGTCACATTTCAATATGTTTGTCACTTTCCCACTGAGTTATACACAGAATGAGAAGTTTTGACATGCAGAATGAAAAAAAATTTTTAAAAAGTGCATATTTTTCACTTCAGAAGCTCATATTCACTTGCAAAATGTCATATATGTACATTGGACCAATCGATGCCATATATGCATTGCACAGTGATCTGAAGCACTTCCCAAGCTAGATACACGCACAGATTCAAGTTCTGAGCTTAAAAGCTCAAAGAAGCGTTTTTCATGAAAGTGCATAGCTTACAGTTTCAGAGCTCTAGTCGCCTTTACGGAGAGATAGGAACAAATTCAATCTCCTATTCAGTCAGATAGTCACATTTCAATCATGTTTGTGGGCTTTCCCCACTTAGTTATACAGAATGAAAAGTTTTGACATGCAGACCTAAAAAAGCTTTTAAAAGTGCATATTTTCACTTCAGAAGCTCATATTCACTTACAAATGGCCATACATGTACATTTATCCAATCAATGCTATATATGCATTGCACAGTGATCTGAAGGATGACTAAGCTAGATACACGACAGATTCAAGTTCTGAGCTTAAAAGCTCAAAGAAGCTTTTTCATGAGTGCAAGATAGCGACGGTTTCAGAGTTTAGCTCGCTTTACGAGATAGAACAAATTCACTCTCATTCAGTCAGATAGTCACATTTCAATCATGTTTTGTGACTTTCCCACTTAGTTATACACAGAATGAAAAGTTTTGACATGCAGACCGAAAAAAAATAATTTTTAAAAAGTGCATATTTTCACTTCAGAAGCTCATATTCACTTGCAAATGGCCATACATGTACATTGGACTAATCGATGCCATATATGCATTGCACAGTGATCTGAAGGACTTCCCAAGCAAGATACACCTTTTGATTCAAGTTCTGAGCTTAAAAGCTCAAAGAAGCGTGGTTTTCATGAAAGTGCGATAGCTTACAGTTTCAGAGCTCTAGCCTGCTTCTTACGGAGATAGGAACAAATTCACTTATTCAGTCATATAGTCACATTTCAATCATGTTTGTCACTTTCCCACTTAGTTATACACAGAATGAAAAGTTTTGACATGCAGATGAAAAAAACAAAATTTTTTAAAAAGTGCATATTTTCACTTCAAGCTCATATTCACTTGCAAATGTCCATACATGTACATTGACCAATCGATGCTATATATGCATTGCACAGTGATCTGAAGGACTCCTAAGCAAGATACACGCACAGATTCAAGTTCTGAGCTTATAAGCCCAAAGAAGCGTGTTTTCATGAAAGTGCGATAGCTTGTGTTTCAGAGCTCTAGCTCGCTTCCTCACGGAGATAGGAACAAATTCACTCATTCAGTCAGATAGTCACATTTTAATCATGTTTGTTTTTCCCATTTAGTTATACAAAGAATGAAAAGTTTTGACATGCAGATCTAAAAAAAAAATTTTTAAAAAGTGCATATTTTCACTTCAGAAGCATATTCACTTGCAAATGGCCATACATGTACATTGGACCAATCGATGCCATATATATGCATTGCAGAGTGATCTGAAGCACTTCCCAAGCAAGATACACGACACAGATTCAAGTTCTGAGCTTATAAGCTCAAAGAAGGAGCCATGAAAAGTGAGAGCGACAGTTTCAGAGCTCTAGCTCGCTTCTTACGGAGATAGGAACAAATTCACTCTCATTCAGTCATATAGTCACATTTCAATATGTTTTTCACTTTCCCACTTAGTTATACTCAGAATGAGAAGTTTTGACATGCAGAATGAAAAAAAAATTTTAAAAAAGTGCATATTTTCTCTTCAGAAGCTCATATTCACTTGCAAATGGCCATACATGTACATTGATCCAATCAATGCCATATATGCATTGCACAGTGATCTGAAGGACTTCCCAAGCAAGATACACGCACAGATTCAAGTTCTGAGCTTAAAAGCTCAAAGAAGCGTGTTTTCATGAAAGTTCAAGATAGCTTACAGTTTCAGAGCTCTAGCTCGCTTCCCTTACGGAGATAGGAACAAATTCACTCTCATTCAGTCAGATAGTCACATTTTGAATCATGTTTGTCACTTTCCCACTTAGTTATACACAGAATGAAAAGTTTTGACATGCAGACCTAAAAAAAAAATTTTAAAAAAGTGCATATTTTCACTTCAGAAGCTCATATTCACTTGCAAATGACCATACATGTACATTGATCCAATCAATGCCATATATGCATTGCACAGTGATCTGAAGGACTTCCCAAGCAAGATACACGCACAGATTCAAGTTCTGAGCTTAAAAGCTCAAAGAAGCGTGTTTTCATGAAAGTGCGTATAGCGACAGTTTCAGAGCTCTAGCTCGCTTCCTTACGGAGATAGGAACAAATTCACTCTCATTCAGTCATATAGTCACATTTCACTCATGTTTGTCACTTTCCCACTGAGTTATACACAGAATGAGAAGTTTTGACATGCAGAATGAAAAAAAATAAGTTTTTAAAAAGTGCATATTTTCACTTCAGAAGCTCATATTCACTTGCAAATGGCCATACATGTACATTGGACCAATCGATACCATATATGCATTGCACAGTGATCTGAAGTACTTCCCAAGCTAGATACACGCACAGATTCAAGTTCTGAGCTTAAAAAGCTCAAAGAAGCGTGTTTTCATGAAAGTGCGTATAGCGACAGTTTCAGAGCTCTAGCTCGCTTCCTTACGGAGATAGGAACAAATTCACTCTCATTCAGTCATTTAGTCATATTTCAATCATGTTTGTGACTTTCCCACTTAGTTATACACAGAATGAAAAGTTTTGACATACAGACCTAAAAAAAAACAATTTTTTAAAAAAGTGCATATTTTCACTTCAGAAGCTCATATTCACTTGCAAATGGCCATACATGTACATTGATCCAATCGATGCCATATATGCATTGCACAGTGATCTGAAGGACTTCCCAAGCTAGATACACGCACAGATTCAAGTTCTGAGCTTAAAAGCTCAAAGAAGCGTGTTTTCATGAAAGTGCGTATAAGAGCTACAGTTTCAGAGCTCTAGCTATAGCTTCCTACGGAGATAGGGAACAAATTCACTCTCATTCAGTCATTTAGTCATATTTCAATCATGTTTGTCACTTTTCCCATCTTAGTTATACACAGAATGAAAAGTTTTGACATGCAGACCTGAAAAAAACAATTTTTAAAAAGTGCATATTTTCACTTCAGAAGCTATATTCACTTGCAAATGGCCATACATGTACATTGGACCAATCGATGCCATATAAAGTGCATTGCACAGTGATCTGAAGGAAATTCCCAAGCAAGATACACGAAGCCTTAAAAACTGCAAGAGGATTCTTCCTGTTTCATGAAAGTGCTGAGCTTATAAGCTCAAAGAAGTTTAGAGTTCTGGCTAGAGCTTCCTTACTGAGATAGGAACAAATTCACTCTCATTCAGTCAGATAGTCACATTTCAATCATGTTTGTGACTTTCCCACTGAGTTATACACAGAATGAAAAAGTTTGACATGCAGATCCTAAAAAAAAATTTTTTAAAAAAGTGCATATTTTAACTCAGAAACTCATATTCACTTGCAAATGGCCATACATGTACATTGGACCAATCGATGCCATATATGCATTGCAAGTTGATCTGAAGGACTTCCCAAGCAAGATACACGACACAGATTCAAGTTCTGAGCTTAAAAGCTCAAAGAAGCGTGTTTTCATGAAAGTGCGATAGCTTATTGGATTTTCAGAGCTCTAGCTCGCTTCCTTACTGGAGATAGGAACAAATTCACTTCATTCAGTCATTTAGTCAAGATTTCAATCATGTTTGTTACTTTCCACTTAGTTATACACAGAATGAAAAGTTTTGACATGCAGATCTAAAAAAAAGCAAGTTTTTAAAAAAGTGCATATTTTCACTTCAGAAACTCATATTCACTTGCAAATGGCCATACATGTACATTGGACCAATCGATGCCATATATGCATTGCACAGTGATCTGAAGGACTTCCCAAGCTAGATACACGCATTGAGATTCAAGTTCTGAGCTTAAAAGCTCAAAAAGTTGTTTTCATGAAAGTGCGATAGCTTACAGTTTCAGAGTTCTAGCCTGCTTCCTACGGAGATAGGAACAAATTCACTCTCATTCAGTCATATAGTCACATTTCAATCATGTTTTTGACTTTCCCACTTAGTTATACACAGAATGAAAAGTTTTGACATGCAGACCTAAAAAAAAAAATTTTTAAAAAGTGCATATTTTCACTTCAGAAGCTCATATTTAACTTGCAAATGTCCATATGTACATTGGACCAATCGATGCCATATATGCATTGCACAGTGATCTGAAGGACTTCCAAGCCAGATACACGCACAGATTCAAGTTCTGAGCTTAAAAGCTCAAAGAAGCGTGTTTTCATGAAAGTTATAGCCACAGTTTTCAGAGCTCTAGCTCGCTTCCTTTCGGAGATAGGAACAAATTCACTCTAATTCAGTCATATAGTCACATTTCACTCATGTTTGTGACTTTCCCACTGAGTTATATACAGAATGAAAAGTTTTGACATGCAGAATTAAAAAAAAACAAGTTTTTTAAAAGTGCATATTTTCACTTCAGAAGCTCATATTCACTTGCAAATGGCCATACATGTACATTGATCCAATCAATGCCATATATGCATTGCAAAGTGATCTGAAGGACTTTCCATAAGCTGATACACGCCGATTCAAGTTCTGAGCTTAAAACCTCAAAGAAGTGTTTTCATGAAAGTCGTATAGCTTAATCCGTTTCAGAGCTCTAGCTCGCTTCCTTCGGAGATAGGAACAAATTCACTCATTCAGTCATATAGTCACATTTCACTCATGTTTGTCACTTTCCACTGAGTTATATACAGAATGAAAGTTTTGACATGCAGAATTAAAAAAAAAATAAGTTTTTAAAAGTGCATATTTTCACTTCAAGCTCATATTCACTTGCAAATGGCCATACATGCACATTGGATCCAATCGCTGCCATATATGCATTGCAAAGTGATCTGAAGGACTTCCCAAGCATGATACACGCCCAGATTCAAGTTCTGAGCTTAAAACCTCAAAAAAGCGTGTTTTCATGAAAAGTGCAGCCACAGTTTTCAGCCTTCTAGTTTGATTCCTTCACGGAGATAGCAGCAAAATTCACTCTCATTCAGTTGTACACTCATATTTCACTCATGTTTGTCACCTCCCACTGAGTTATACACAGAATCAAAAGATTTGACAAAAGCATCTGGTGGCAAGTTTTTAAAAGTGCATATCTTCAATTCAGAAGCTCATATTCAAGTTCCATATGGCCATACATGCACATTGGAACAATCGATTCCATATATGCATTGCACAGTGATCTGAAGCACTTTCCAGGCATGATACGCACAGATTCAAGTTCTGAGCTTAAAACCTCAAAAAGAAGCGTGTTTTCATGAAAAATGCGATAGCCTCAGTTTCAGCCTTCTAGTCTGATTCCTACGGAGATAGCAGCAAAATTCACTCTCATTCAGTTGTAAACTCATATTTCACTATGTTTGTCACCTCCCACTTAGTTATACTCAGAATCAAAAGATTTGACATACAGACCTAACAAAAAAGCAAGTTTTAAAAAAGTGCATATCTTCAATTCAGAAGCTCATATTAAGTTCCATATGGCCATACATGCACATTGAACCAATCGATTCCATATATGCATTGCACAGTGATCTGAAGCACTTTCCAGGCATAATACATGCCCAGATTCAAGTTCTGAGCTTAAAACCTCAAAGAAGCGTGTTTTTCATGAAAGTGCGATAGCCACAGTTTCAGCCTTCTAGTCTCGATTCACGGAGATAGCAGCAAATTCACTTCATTCAGTTGTAAACTCATATTTCACTCATGTTTGTCACATTCCCACTGAGTTATACCCAGAATCAAAAGATTTGACATGCGGACCTAAAAAAACAAGTTTTTAAAAAGTGCATATCTTCACTTCAGACGCTCAAATTAAGTTCCATATGGCCATTCATGCACATTGGACCAATTGATTCCATATATGCATTGCAAAGTGATCTGAAGCACTTTCCATTCTTGATACACGCACGGATTCCAGTTCTGAGCTTAAACCTCAAAGAAGCGTGTTTTCATGAATGTGCGATAACCACAGTTTAAGAGCTCGAGCTCGCGCCTTACTGAGATAGGAACAAATTCACTCTCATTCAGTCATATAAACACATTTCACTCATGTTTGTCACTTTCCCACTTAGTTATACACATAATGAAAAGTGTTGACAAGCAGAATGAAAAAAAAAGTTTTTTAAAAAAAGCATATTTTCAATTCAGAAGCTCAAATTCACTTGTAAATGGGCATTCATGCACATTGGACCAATCGATGCCATATATGCATTGCACAGTGATCTGAAGGACTTTCCCAGGCTAGATACACGCACAGATTCAAGTTCTGAGCTTAAAAGCTCAAAGAAGCGTGTTTTCATGAAAGTGCGATAGCCACAGTTTCAGAGCTCTAGCTGCTTCCCACGGAGATAGGAACAAATTCACTCTCATTCAGTCATATAGCCACATTTCACTCATGTTTGTCACTTTCCCACTTAGTTATACACAGTATGAAAAGTGTTGACAAGCAGAATGAAAAAAAACAAGTTTTTAAAAAAAAGTGCATATTTTCACTTCAGAAGCTCAAATTCACTTGCAAATGGCCATTCATGCACATTGGACCAATCGATGCCACATATGCATTGCACAGTGATCTGAAAGACTTCCCAGGCTAGATACACGACAGATTCAAGTTCTGAGCTTAAAAGCTCAAAAAGCGTGTTTTTCATAAAAGTGCCTATAGCCACAGTTTCAGCGCTCTAGCTCGCTTCCTTCGGAGATAGCAGCAAATTCACTATCATTCAGTTATAAACTCATATTTCACTCATGTTTGTCACTCCCCACTGAGTTATATTCAGAATGAAAAGTTTTCACATGCAGACCTCAAAAAGGCAAATTTTTATAAAGTGCTTATCTTCACTTCAGAATCTAATATTAAGTTTCAAATGGCCATACATGCATATTGGAGGAATCGATGCCATATATGCATTGCACAGTGATCTGAAGCACTTTCCAGGCATGATACACGCACGATTCAAGTTCTGAGCTTAAAAAAAAGAAGCGTGTTTTCATGAAATTGCGTATAGCCACAGTTTGAGCTTAGCACGCTTCCCCTACGGAGATAGCAGCTAATTCACTCTAATTCAGTTGTAAACACATATTTCACTCATGTTTGTCATTCTCCCACTGAGTTATACTCAGAATCAAAAGATTTGACATGCGGACCTAAAAAAGCAAGTTTTTTAAAAAAAGTGCATATCTTCACTTCAGACGCTCAAATTAAGTTCCATATGGCCATACATGCACATTGGACCAATTGATTCCATATATGCATTGCAAAGTGATCTGAAGCACTTTCCATTCCTGATACACGCACGATTCAAGTTCTGAGCTTAAAACCTCAAAGAAGCGTGTTTTCATGAATGTGCGATAACCACAGTTTCAACTCGAGCTCGCTTCCTTCCTGAGAGATAGGAAAAAATTCACTCTCATTCAGTCATATAATCACATTTCACTCATGTTTGGCTTTTTTCCCACTGATTTATATACAGAATGATAAGTTTTGACATGCAGACCTAAAAAAAACAAGTTTTTAAAAAAGTGCATATATTTCAATTCAGAAGCTCATATTAAGTTCCATATGACCATACATGCACATTGGACCAATCGATTCAATATATGCATTGCACAGTTATCTGAAGCACTTTCCAGGCATGATACACGCCCAGATTCAAGTTCTGAGCTTAAAACCTCAAAGAAGCGTGTTTTCATGAAAGTGCGATAGCCACAGTTTCAGCCTTTCTAGTTCGATTCCTCACGGAGATAGCAGGAAAATTCACTCTCATTCAGTTGTAAACTCATATTTCACTCATGTTTGTCACACTCCCACTGAGTTATTCTCAGAATCAAAAGATTTGACATGCGGACCTAACAAAAAGCAAGTTTTTAAAAAAGTGCATATCTTCACTTCAGACGCTCAAATTAAGTTCCATATGGCCATACATGCACATTGGACCAATTGATTCCATATATGCATTGCAAAAAGTGATCTGAAGCACTTTCCATTCCTGATACACGACGATTCAAGTTCTGAGCTTAAAAGCTCAAAGATGCGTTTTTTTCATGAAAGTGCGTATAAAAAGCCACAGTTTGAGCGCTTAGCACGCTTCCACGGAGATAGCAGCTAATTCACTCTAATTCAGTTGTAAACTCATATTTCACTCATGTTTGTCATTCTCCCACTGAGTTATACTCAGAATCAAAAGATTTGACATGGACCTAAAAAAAGCAAGTTTTTTAAAAAAGTACATATCTTCACTTCAGACGCTCAAATTAAGTTCCATATGGCCATTCATGCACATTGGACCAATTGATTCCATATATGCATTGCAAAGTGATCTGAAGCACTTCCCATTCCTGATACACGACGGATTCAAGTTCTGAGCTTAAAACCTCAAAGAAGCGTGTTTTCATGAATGTGCGATAACCACAGTTTAAAGCTCGAGCTCGCTTCCTTACTGAGATAGGAACAAATTCACTCTCATTCAGTCATATAATCACATTTCACTCATGTTTGGCTTTTTCCTAATGATTTATACACAGAATGATAAGTTTTCACATGCAGACCTAAAAAAAAAAGTTTTTTAAAAAGTGCATATTTTTCACTTCAGAAGATCAAATTCACTTGTAAATGGGCATTCATGCACATTGGACCAATCGATGCCATATATGCATTGCACAGTGATCTGAAGGACTTCCCAGGCTAGATACACGCACAGATTCAAGTTCTGAGCTTAAAATCTCAAAATGCGTGTTTTCATAAAAGTGCCTATAGCCACAGTTTCAGCGCTCTAGCCTCGCTTCCCCACGGAGATAGCAGCAAATTCACTATCATTCAGTTATAAACTCATATTTCACTCAAGTTTGTCACTCCCCCACTGAGTTATATTCAGAATGAAAAGTTTTCACATGCAGACCTCAAAAAAGCAAATTTTTATAAAGTGCTTATCTTCACTTCAGAATCTAATATTAAGTTTCAAATGGCCATACATGCATATTGGAGGAATCGATGCCATATATGCATTGCACAGTGAACTGAAGCACTTTCCAGGCATGATACACGACGGATTCAAGTTCTGAGCTTAAAAAACAAAGAAGCGTGTTTTCATGAAAAGTGCGATAGCCACAGTTTGAGCGCTCTAGCACGCTTCCTTACGGAGATAGCAGCTAATTCACTATAATTCAGTTGTAAACTCATATTTCACCATGTTTGTCATTCTCCCACTGAGTTATACTCAGAATTAAAAGATTTGACATGCAGACCTAAAAAAAGCAAGTTTTTAAAAAAGTGCATATCTTCACTTCAGAAGCTCAAATTAAGTTCCATATGGCCATTCATGCACATTGGACCAATCGATTCCATATGCATTGCACAGTGATCTGAAGCACTTTCCAGGCATGATACACGCCCAGATTCAAGTTCTGAGTTTAAAACCTCAAAGAAGCGTGTTTTCATGAAATTGTGTGATAGCCACAGTTTCAGCCTTCTAGTTCGATTCATACGGAGATTACGGAGATAGCAGCAAAATTCACTCTCATTCAGTTGTAAACTCATATTTCACTCATGTTTGTCACACTCCCACTGAGTTATACTCAGAATCAAAAGATTTGACATGCGGACCTAAAAAAAAGCAAGTTTTTAAAAAAGTGCATATCTTCACTTCAGACGCTCAAATTAAGTTCCATATGGCCATTCATGCACATTGGACCAATTGATTCCATATATGCATTGCAAAGTGATCTGAAGCACTTTCCATTCCTGATACACGCACAGATTCTAGTTCTGAGCTTAAAACCTCAAAAAGCGTGTTTTTCATGAAATGTGCGTGATAACCACAGTTTAAGAGCTCGAGCTCGCTTTCTTACGGAGATAAGTTCTGAGCAAATTCACTCTCATTCAGTCATATAATCACATTTCACTCATGTTTGTCTTTTTTTCCTACAGATTTATACACAGAATGATAAGTTTTCACATGCAGACCTAAAAAAAAACAAGTTTTTAAAAAAGTGCATATTTTCACTTCAGAAGCTCAAATTCACTTGTAAATGGGCATTCATGCACATTGGACCAATCGATGCCATATATGCATTGCACAGTGATCTGAAGGACTTCCCAGGCTAGATACACGCCCAGATTCAAGTTCTGAGCTTAAAAAAACAAAGAAGCGTGTTTTCATGAAAGTGCGAGAAGCCACAGTTTGAGCGCTCTAGCACGCTTCCTTACGGAGATAGCAGCTAATTCACTCTAATTCAGTTGTAAACTCATATTTCACTCATGTTTGTCATTCTCCCACTGAGTTATACTTCAGAATCAAAAGATTTGACATGCAGACCCAACAAAAAGCAAGTTTTTTAAAAAAAGTGCATATCTTCACTTCAGACGCTCAAATTAAGTTCCATATGGCCATAAATGCACATTGGACCAATTGATTCCATATATGCATTGCAAAGTGATCTGAAGCACTTTCCATTCCTGATACATAATGACGATTCAAGTTCTGAGCTTAAAAAACAAAGAAGCGTGTTTTCATGAATGTGCATATAACCACAGTTTAAGAGCTCGAGCTCGCTTCCCTTACGGAGATAGGAACAAATTCACTCTCATTCAGTCATATAATCACATTTCACTCATGTTTGTCTTTTTTTCCTACTGATTTATACACAGAATGATAAGTTTTGACATGCAGACCTAAAAAAAAAAAATGTTTTTAAAAAGTGCATATTTTTCACTTCAGAAGCTCAAATTCACTTGTAAATGGGCATTCATGCACATTGGACCAATCGATGCCATATATGCATTGCACAGTGATCTGAAGGACTTTCCAGGCTAGATACACGCACAGATTCAAGTTCTGAGCTTAAAAGCTCAAAGAAGCGTGTTTTAATGAAAGTGCGATAGCCACAGTTTCAGAGCTCTAGCTTCTGCTTCCTTACGGAGATAGGAACAAATTCACTCTCATTCAGTCATATAGCCACATTTCACTCATGTTTGTCACTTTCCCACTTAGTTATACACATTATGAAAAAACTGTTGACAAGCAGAATGAAAAAAAAAAAGTTTTTAAAAAAGTGCATATTTTCACTTCAGAAGCTCAAATTCACTTGCAAATGGCCATTCATGCACATTGGACCAATCGCTGCCAAACATGCATTGCACAGTGATCTGAAGGACTTTCCAGGCTAGATACACGCACAGATTCAAGTTCTGAGCTTAAAATCTCAAAATGCGGTTTTCATAAAAGTGCCTATAGCCACAGTTTCAGCTTCTAGCTCGATTCCTTACGGAGATAGCAGCAAATTCACTATCATTCAGTTATAAACTCATATTTCACTCAAGTTTGTCACTCCCCCACTGAGTTATATTCAGAATGAAAAGTTTTCACATGCAGACCTCAAAAAAGGCAAATTTTTTATAAAGTGCTTATCTTCACTTCAGAATCTAATATTAAGTTTCAAATGGCCATACATGCATATTGGAGGAATCGATGCCATATATGCATTGCACAGTGATCTGAAGCACTTTCCAGGCATGATACACGCACGGATTCAAGTTCTGAGCTTAAAAAAGCAAAGAAGCGTGTTTTCATGAAATTGCGATAAGCCACAGTTTGAGCGCTCTAGCACGCTTCCACGGAGATAGCAGCTAATTCACTATAATTCAGTTGTAAACTCATATTTCACTATGTTTGTCATTCTCCTACTGAGTTATACTCAGAATCAAAAGATTTGACATGCAGACCTAAAAAAGCAAGTTTTTTAAAAAGTGCATATCTTCACTTCAGACGCTCAAATTAAGTTCCATATGGCCATTCATGCACATTGGACCAATTGATTCCATATATGCATTGCAAAGTGATCTGAAGCACTTTCCATTACTGATACACGCATGTTTGTCACGGATTCTAGTTCTGAGCTTAAAAAAAACTCAAAGAAGCGTGTTTTTTGAATGTGCCATATAACCACAGTTCTAAGAGCTTCGAGGCTCACTTCTTACTGAGATAGGAAAAATTCACTCTCATTCAGTCATATAATCACATTTCACTCATGTTTGTTTTTTTCCTACAGATTTATACACAGAATGATAAGTTTTCATGCAGACCTAATAAAAACAAGTTTTTAAAAAGTGCATATTTTCACTTCAGAAGCTCAAATTCACTTGTAAATGGGCATTCATGCACATTGGACCAATCGATGCCATATATGCATTGCACAGTGATCTGAAGGACTTCCCAGGCTAGATACACGCACAGATTCAAGTTCTGAGCTTAAAAAACAAAGAAGCGTGTTTTCATGAAAGTGCTTATAGCCACAGTTTGAGCCTTCTAGCACGCTTCCCACGGAGATAGCAGCTAATTCACTCTAATTCAGTTGTAAACTCATATTTCACTCATGTTTGTCATTCTCCCACTGAGTTATACTCAGAATCAAAAGATTTGACATATGGACCTAACAAAAAGCAAGTTTTTAAAAAGTGCATATCTTCACTTCAGACGCTCAAATTAAGTTCCATATGGAAATAAATGCACATTGGACCAATTGATTCCATATATGCATTGCAAAGTGATCTGAAGCACTTTCCATTCCTGATACACGCACGGATTCAAGTTCTGAGCTTAAAACCTCAAAGAAGCGTGTTTTCATGAATGTGCGATAACCAGAGTATCAGCCTCGAGCTCGCTTCCTTACTGAGATAGCAGCAAATTCACTCTCATTCAGTCATATAATCACATTTCACTCATTTTTGGCTTTTTCCTACTGATTTATACACAGAATGATAAGTTTTCACATGCAGACCTAAAAAAGGCAAGTTTTTAAAAAGTGCATATCTTCACTTCAGAAGCTCATATTAAGTTCCATATGGCCATACATGCACATTGGACCAATCGATGCCATATATGCATTGCACAGTGATCTGAAGCACTTTCAGGCATGATACACGCCAGATTCAAGTTCTGAGCTTAAAACCTCAAAGAAGCGTGTTTTCATGAAAAGCGTGATAGCCACAGTTTCAGCCTTCTAGTCTGATTCCTTACGGAGATAGCAGCAAAAATTCACTCTCATTCAGTTGTAAACTCATATTTCACTCATGTTTGTCACACTCCCACTGAGTTATACTCAGAATGAAAAGATTTGACATGCAGACCTAAAAAAAAGCAAGTTTTTAAAAAGTGCATATTTTCACTTCAGAAGCTGAAATTAAGTTTCAAATGGGCATTCATGCACATTGGACCAAACGATGCCATATATGCATTGCACAGTGATCTGAAGGACTTCCCAGGCCAGATACACGCACAGATTCAAGTTCTGAGCTTAAAAGCTCAAAGAAGCGTGTTTTCATGAAAGTGCGATAGCCACAGTTTCAGAGTTTCTAGCTCGCTTCCTTACGGAGATAGGAACAAATTCACTCTCATTCAGTCATATAGCCACATTTCACTATGTTTGTCACTTTCCCACTTAGTTATACACATTATGAAAAGTGTTGACAAGCAGAATGAAAAAAAACAAGTTTTTTAAAAAAAGTGCATATTTTCACTTCAGAAGCTCAAATTCACTTGCAAATGGCTATTCATGCACATTGGACCAATCGCTGCCAAACATGCATTGCACAGTGATCTGAAGGACTTCCCAGGCTAGATACACGCACAGATTCAAGTTCTGAGCTTAAAATCTCAAAATGCGTGTTTTCATGAAAGTGCCTATAGCCACAGTTTCAGCTCGAGCTCGCTTCCCTTACGGAGATAGCAGCAAATTCACTATCATTCAGTTATAAACTCATATTTCACTCAAGTTTGTCACTTTTTCCCACTGAGTTATATTCAGAATGAAAAGTTTTCACATGCAGACCTAAAAAAAAAATTTTTATAAAGTGCTTATCTTCACTTCAGAATCAATATTAAGTTTCAAATGGCCATACATGCATATTGGAGGAATCGATGCCATATATGCATTGCACAGTGATCTGAAGCACTTTCCAGGCATGATACACGACGGATTCAAGTTCTGAGCTTAAAAAAAAAAAAGCGTGTTTTTCATGAAATTGCCTATAGCCACAGTTTGAGCGCTTCTAGCACGCTTCTCACGGAGATAGCAGCTAATTCACTATAATTCAGTTGTAAACTCATATTTCACTCATGTTTGTCATTCTCCCACTGAGTTATACTCAGAATCAAAAGATTTGACATATGGACCTAAAAAAAGCAAGTTTTAAAAAAGTGCATATCTTCACTTCAGACGCTCAAATTAAGTTCCATATGGCCATTCATGCACATTGGACCAATTGATTCCATATATGCATTGCAAAGTGATCTGAAGCACTTCTTTCCATTACTGATACACGCACAGATTCTAGTTCTGAGCTTAAAACCTCAAAGAAGCATGTTTTCATGAATGTGCGATAACCACAGTTTAAGAGCTCGGCTCGCTTCCTAACTGAGATAGGAACAAATTCACTCTCATTCAGTCATATAATCACATTTCACTCATGTTTGTCTTTTTCCTACTGATTTATACACAGAATGATAAGTTTTCACATGCAGACCTAAAAAAAAGTTTTTTAAAAGTGCATATTTTCACTTCAGAAGCTCAAATTCACTTGTAAATGGGCATTCATGCACATTGGACCAATCGATGCCATATATGCATTGCACAGTGATCTGAAGGACTTCCCAGGCTAGATACACGCACAGATTCAAGTTCTGAGCTTAAAAAAACAAAAAATCATGGTTTTCATGAAAGTGCTTATAGCCACAGTTTGAGAGCTCTAGCAGGCTTCCTTACGGAGATAGGAAACAAATTCACTCTAATTCAGTTGTAATCTCCACATTTCACTCATGTTTGTCACTTTCCCACTGAGTTATACACAGAATCAAAAGATTTGACAAGCAGAATGAAAAAAAAACAAGTTTTTAAAAGTGCATATCTTCACTTCAGAAGCTCAAATTAATTTCCATATGGCCATAAATGCACATTGGACCAATTGATTCCATATATGCATTGCAAAGTGATCTGAAGCACTTTCCATTCCTGATACACGCACAGATTCAAGTTCTGAGCTTAAACCTCAAAAAGCGTGTTTTCATGAAAAGTGCCTATAACCACAGTTTCAGCTCGAGCTCGCTTCCTTACTGAGAGATAGCAAATTCAAATTATTTCACTCTCATTCAGTCATATAAATGACATTTCACTCATTTTTGGCTTTTTAACTACTGATTTATATTCACAGAATGATAAGTTTTCACATGCAGACCTAAAAAGGCAAAATTTTTAAAAAGTGCATATCTTCACTTCAGAAGCTCATATTAAGTTCCATATGGCCATACATGCACATTGGACCAATCGATGCCATATATGCATTGCACAGTGATCTGAAGCACTTTCCAGGCATGATACACGCCCAGATTCAAGTTCTGAGCTTAAAACCTCAAAGAAGCGTGTTTTCATGAAAAGTGCGTATAGCCACAGTTTAAGCCTCTAGTTCGATTCCCTACGGAGATAGCAGCAAAATTCACTCTCATTCAGTTGTAAACTCATATTTCACTCATGTTTGTCATTTCCCCACTGAGTTATACTCAGAATGATAAGTTTTGACATGCAGACCTAAAAAAAACAAGTTTTTAAAAAGTGCATATTTTCACTTCAGAAGCTCAAATTCACTTGTAAATGGGCATTCATGCACATTGGACCAATCGATTCCATATATGCATTGCACAGTGATCTGAAGGACTTCCCAGGCTAGATACACGCACAGATTCAAGTTCTGAGCTTAAAAGCTCAAAAGAAGCGTGTTTTCATGAAAGTGCGATATAGCCACAGTTTCAGAGCTCTAGCTCGCTTCCTTACGGAGATAGGAACAAATTCACTCTCATTCAGTCATATAGCCACATTTCACTCATGTTTGTCACTTTCCTACTTAGTTATACACATTATGAAAAGTGTTGACAAGCAGAATGAAAAAAAAAACAAGTTTTTAAAAAGTGCATATTTTCACTTCAGAAGCTCAAATTCACTTGCAAATGGCCATTCATGCACATTGACCAATCGCTGCCAAACATGCATTGCACAGTGATCTGAAGGACTTCCCAGGCTAGATACACGCAAGATTCAAGTTCTGAGCTTAAAATCTCAAAATGCGTTTTTTCATAAAGTGCCTATAGCCACAGTTTCAGCGCTCTAGCTTCGCTCCTTACGGAGATAGCAGCAAATTCACTATCATTCAGTTATAAACTCATATTTCACTCAAGTTTGTCACTCCCCCACTGAGTTATATTCAGAATGAAAAAGTTTTCACATGCAGACCTCAAAAAGGCAAATTTTTATAAAGTGCTTATCTTCACTTCAGAATCTAATATTAAGTTTCAAATGGCCATACATGCATATTGGAGGAATAGATGCCATATATGCATTGCACAGTGATCTGAAGCACTTTCCAGGCATGATACACGCACGGATTCAAGTTCTGAGCTTAAAAAACAAAGAAGCGTGTTTTCATGAAAGTGCGATAGCCACAGTTTCAGTCTTCTAGTTCGATTCTCACGGAGATAGCAGCAAAAATTCACTCTAATTCAGTTGTAAACTCATATTTCACTCATGTTTGTCACACTCCCACTGAGTTATACTCAGAATCAAAAGATTTGACATGCGGACCCAACAAAAAGCAAGTTTTTTAAAAAAGTGCATATCTTCACTTCAGACGCTCAAATTAAGTTCCATATGGCCATACATGATCATTGGACCAATTGATTCAATATATGCATTGCAAAGTGATCTGAAGCATCTTTCCATTCCATGATACACGATACAGATTCAAGTTCTGAGCTTAAACCTCAAAGAAGCGTTTTCATGAAAGTGCGTGATAGCCACAGTTTCAGCCTTCTAGTTCGATTCCTTACGGAGATAGCAGCAAAATTCACTCTCATTCAGTTGTAAACTCATATTTCACTCATGTTTGTCACACTCCCCACTGAGTTATACACAGAATCAAAAGATTTGACATGCAGACCTAAAAAAAAACAAGTTTTAAAAAAGTGCATATCTTCACTTCAGACGCTCAAATTAAGTTCCATATGGGCCATTCATGCACATTGGACCAATTGATTCCATATATGCATTGCAAAGTGATCTGAAGCACTTTCCATTCCTGATACAAGCATGGATTCAAGTTCTGAGCTTAAAACCTCAAAGAAGCGTGTTTTTCATGAAAGTGCGATAGCCACAGTTTCAGCCTTCTAGTCTCGATTCCCTTCGGAGATAGGAGCAAAATTCACTCTCATTCAGTTGTAAACTCATATTTCACTCATGTTTGTCATATTCCCACTTAGTTATACACATTATGAAAAGTGTTGACAAGCAGAATGAAAAAAACAAGTTTTAAAAAAGTGCATATTTTCACTTCAGAAGCTCAAATTCACTTTAAATGGCCATTCATGCACATTGGACAATCGATGCCAAACATGCATTGCACAGTGATCTGAAGGACTTTCCATTGCACTGATCTGAGAAACACGCACAGATTCAAGTTCTGAGCTTAAAATCTCAAAATGCGAGTTTTCATAAAAAAAAGTGCCTATAGCCACAGTTTCAGCCTTCTAGCTCGCTTCCCTACGGAGATAGCAGCAAATTCACTATCATTCAGTTATAAACTCATATTTCACTCAAGTTTGTCACTCCCACTGAGTTATATTCAGAATGAAAAGTTTTCACATGCAGACCTCTAAAAGGCAAATTTTTTATAAAGTGCTTATGTTCACTTCAGAATCTAATATTAAGTTTCAAATGGCCATACATGCATA
>JAFJMP010000098.1:60730-81772 GCA_029692085.1 Gymnothorax javanicus | reverse complement strand
AAAGAACTTGTATTTGCCATCAGAATGGATAGATTAATGCCATCTGATCTCATACTCGTATGAAGAGATATGTTTAAATGCCATCGATCTCTTATTCTCATCATAGAGGACACTTCCAGTTTAACAATGACCAGATATTAGCACTAGCATTAGATCGCTAGTTAGCATTAGCATTCAGAGATTAACATTACTGTATTTGCCTATATACAAGAATAAATTAGATTGAATGACATCTGATCTCATATTCTCATGAAGGTTTATGCTTAAATGCCATCTGATCTCATATTCCCATCATAGAGGACACTTACAGTATGACAATGAGCAGATATTAGCACTAGCATTAGAACTGAGCATTAAAAGTTAGCATTAGCATTCAGACATTAACATTACTGTATTTGCCTATATACAAGAGTGGATAAGCTTTAATGCCATCTGATCTCATATTCTCATGCAGGGTTATGCTTAAATGCCATCTAATGTCTTATTCTCATGATAGAGGACACTTACAGTATTACAATGAGCAGATATTAGCACTAGCATTAGATCGCTAGCATTAGAAGTTAGCATTAGCATCAAACATTAACATTACTGATTTGCCTATATACAAGAATGGATAAGATTGAATGCCATCTGATCTCATATTCTCATGAAGGTTGTTAAATGCCATCTGATCTTATTCTCATCATAGAGGACACTTACAGTTTAACAATGACCAGATATTAGCACTAGCATTAGATCGCAGTTAGCATTAGACAGAATTACATTGTATTTGTATATACGAATAAATATTGAATGCATCTGATCTCATATTCTCATGAAGGTTATGTTAAATGCCATCTGATCTCATATTCCATCATAGAGACACTTACAGTATGACAATGAGCGATATTAGCACTAGCATTAGATCGCTAGCATTAAAGTTAGCATTAGCAATCAGGACACAACATTACTGTATTTTAAGTACAAGAATGGATAAGATTAAATGCCATCTGATCTCATATTCTCATGAAGGGGTTATGGGTGTATAAATGCCATCTTTGATGTGTTATTCTCATCATAGAGACACTTACAGTATGACAATGAGCAGATATTAGCACTAGCATTAGATCGAAGAATAGAAGTTATTATTGGCAATCAGACATAACATTGCCAGATTTGCCTATATACAAGAATGGATAAGATTAAATGCCATCTGATCTCATATTCTCATGAAGGTTATGTTTAAATGCCATCTGATGTGTTTATTCTAACTATAGAGGACACTTAAAGTATAAATAATGAACAGATATTAGCACTAGCATTAGATCGCTAGCATTAGCAAAAACATTAGCATTAGCATTTGCCTGCAAGAATGGATAAGATTTTACTGTATTTGCCTATATACAAGAAGGATTGATTAAAAGCCATCTGATCTCTTATTCTCATCATAAAGAACACTTCCAGTAAAACAAATGGCCAGATATTAGCACTAGCATTAGATCGCCAGCACAGCGTTAGCATTAGCAATCAAACATTAATATTACTGTATTTGGAATATATACAAGAAGGGTTGATTAAAGCATCTGATCTCATATTCTCATGAAGAGATATAAGCTAAATGCCATCTGATCTCGTATTCTCATCATAGAGGACACTCTAGTATAACAAATGACAGATATTAGCAATTGCATTAGATCGCCATTAAAGTTAGCATTATATCTGACATTAATATACTGTATTTGCTTCATCTACAAGAATGATAAGATTGAATGCCATCTGATCTCTACATTCTCAAAGAGATATGTTTAATGCCATCTGATTCTTATTCTCATCATAGAGGACAATTTCTAAAGTTTAACAATGAACAGAGATATTAGCACTAGAATTAGATCGCTAAGTATTAGCAAGTTAGCATTAGCATTCAAACATTAAGATTACTGTATTTGAATATATACAAGAAGGGTTGATTTATTGCCATCTGATTCATATTCTCAAGGAAGGATTATAAATGCCATCTGGATTCTTTATTCTCATCATAAAGCGACACTTACATAAAAAACGACTAGATATTAGCACTAGCATTAGATCGCTAGATTGTGTAGTTAGCATCAGCATTCAAACATTAACATTACTGTATTTGAATATATACAAGAAATGAATTAAGATTATCTCATATTCTCATGAAGAGATATGTTTAAATGCCATCTGATGCCTTTATTCACATCATAGAGCGAATACTTACAGTTTAACAATGACCAGATATTAGCACTAGCATTAGATCGCTAGTTAGCATTAGCATTAGCAATCAAACATGAACATTACTGTATTTTGAATATATACAAGAATAAAGTAAATTGAATGCCATCTGATCTCATATTCTCATAAAGATATAAGAAATGCATCTGATCTCATATATTCCTCATCCTAGAGAGATACTTACAGCATGACAAATGACCAGATATTAGCACTAGCATTATAGATTAGCAAGTTAGCATTTGCATTCAGATATTAACATTGCTGTATTTGCCTATATACAAGAATGATAAGATTAAATGCCATCTGATCTCATATTCTCATGAAGGTTATGCATAAATGCCATCTGATGTCTTATTCTCATCATTGAGACACTTAAAAGATTAACAATGACCAGATATTAGCAGTAGCATTAGATCGCTAGTTAGCATTTAGCATTCAAACATTAACATTACTGTATTTGAATATATACAAGAAGGATTTCTGAATTCTCATCATAAAGAACACTTACAGTAAAAACAAGTTAGCATTAGATCGCTAGCATTAAAGGTTAATTTGAATATATACAAGAAGGGTTTAAATGCCATCTGATCCATCATATTCTTAATTCTCATAGAGTACACTTACAGTATAACAATGACCAGATATTAGCAATAGCATTAGATCGCTAGCATTAGCAAGTGAGCATTAGCATTCAAACATTAACATTACTGGATTTCTATATACAAGAATGGATAAGATTTAATGCCATCTGATGTCATATTCTCATGAAGGGTTATGCTTAAATGCCATCTGATGTCTTATTCTCATCATAGAGGACACTTACAGTTTTACAATGACCAGATATTAAAACTAGCATTAAATCGCTAGCAGTAGCAGGTTAAAATTAGCATTCAAACATTAACATTACTGCATTTGCCGGTTTTCGTATACAAGAATGGATAAGATTAAATGCCATCTGATCTCATATTCCTCATGAAGGGATATGCTTAAATGCCATCTGATGTCTTATTCTAATAATAGAGGACACTTACAGTATAACAATGAACAGATAATATTAGCACTAGCATTAGATCGCTAGTTAGAAGTTAGCATTAGCATTCAAACATTAACATTAACTGTATTTGCCTATATACAAGAATGGTTTAGATTAAATGCCATCTGATCTTATTATGAAGAGTTATGTTTAAGGGTTATGTTTAAAATGCCATCTGATCACATATTCCCATCAGAGAGTACACTTACAGTATAACATTGAGCAGATATTAGCACTAGCATTAGATCGCTTGCATTAGCAAGTTAGCATTAGCATTCAAACATTAACATTATTGTATTTGCCTATATACAAGAATGGATAAGTTTTAATGCCATCTGATCTCATACATTCTCATGAAGAGATATGCTTAAATGCCATCTGATGTCTTATTTTCAAGATAGAGTGACACTACAGTTTAACAATGACCAGATAATAGCACTAGCATTAGATCGCTAGCATTAGAAAGTTAGCATTAGCATTCAGACATTAAGATTATTGTATTTGCCTATATACAAGAATGGAAAAGATTGAATGCCATCTGATCTCATACTCTCATGAAGAGATATGTTTAAATGCCATCTGATCTCTTATTCTCATCATAGAGGACACTTACAGTTTAACAATGACCAGATATTAGCACTAGCATTAGATCGCTAGTTAGCATTAGCATTCAGACATTAACATTACTGTATTTGCCCACATACAAGAAAGGATAAGATTGAATGCCATCTGATCTCATATTCTCATTAAGAGAAATGTTTAAATGCCATCTGATCTCTTATTCTCATCATAGAGGACACTTACAGTTTAACAATGACCAGATATTAGCACTAGCATTATATCGCTAGTTAGCATTAGCATTCAGACATTAACATTACTGTATTTGCCTATATACAAGAATGGATAAGATTGAATGCCATCTGATCTCATATTCTCATGAAGAGATATGTTTAAATGCCATCTGATCTCTTATTCTCATCATAGAGGACACTTACAGTTTAACAATGACAAGATATTAGCACTAGCATTGATCGCTAGCTAGTTAGCATTAGCATTCAGACATTAACATTACTGTATTTGCCTATATACAAGAATGGATAAGATTAAATGCCATCTGATCTTATACTCTCATGAAGAGTTATGTTTAAATGCCATCAGATCTCATATACTCATGAAGGTTTATGCTTAAATGCCATCTGATCTCATATTCCCATCAGAGAGGACACTTACAGTATGACAATGAGCAGATATTAGCACTAGCATTAGATCGCTAGCATTAGCAAGTTAGCATTAGCATTCAGATATTAACATTAATTGTATTTGCTATATACAAGAATGGATAAGATTGAATGCCATCTGAACTCATACTCTCATGAAGAGATATGTTTAAATGCCATCTGATCTCTTTATTCTCATCATAGAGGACACTTACAGTTTAACAATGACCAGATATTAGCACTAGCATTAGATCGCTAGTTAGCATTAGCATTCAGACATTAACATTACTGTATTTGCCTATATACAAGAATGGATTAGATTGAATGCCGTCTGATCTCATTATTCTCATGAAGAGATATGTTTTAATGCCATCTGATCTCTTATTCTCATCATTGAGACACTTAAAGTTTAACAATGACCAGATATTAGCACTAGCATTAGATCGCTAGTTAGCATTAGCATTCAGACATTAACATTACTGTATTTGAATATATACAAGTTAAGGTTAATCTTTATTGCCATCTGATCTCATATTCTCATCATAGAGTATGTTTAAATGCCATCTGACAGTACAGTATAACAATGACTAGATATTAGCACTAGCATTAGATTGCTAGCATTAGCAAGTGAGCATTAGCATTCAAACATTAACATTACTGGATTTGCCTATATACAAGAATGGATAAGATTTAATGCCATCTGATCTCATATTCTCATGCAGGGTTATGCTTAAATGGCATCTGATGTCTTATTCTCATCATAAAGGACACTTAAAGTATAACAATGACCAGATATTAGCACTAGCATTAGATCGCTAGCATTAGCATTAGTATTAAGCAATCCAACATTAACATTACTGTATTTGAATATATACAAGAAGGATTAATTAAATGCCATCTGATCTCATATTCTCATGCAGGGTTATGGATAAATGCCATCTGATGTCTTAACAATGAGTAGATTAAAGTATAACAATGAACAGATATTTAGATTGCTTAGATCGCTAGCATTAGCAAGTTAGCATTAGCTTTCAAACATTAAGATTACTGTATTTGCTCAAATATATACAAGAATGGATGATTAATGCCATCTGATCTCATATTCTCATGAAGGATTATGCTTAAATGCCATCTGATGTCTTATTCTCATCATAAAGGAACTTACAGTAAAACAATGACCAGATATTAGCACTAGCATTAGATCGCTAGCATTAGCAAGTTAGCATTAGCAATCAAACATTAACATTACTGTATTTGAATATATACAAGAAGGGTTAATTAAATTCCATCTGATCTCATATTCTCATGAAGAGATATGTTTAAATGCCATCTGATCTCTTATTCTCATCATAAAGTTTACAGTAAAAACAATGACCAGATATTAGCACTAGCATTAGATCGCTAGCATTAGCAAGTTAGCATTAGCAATCAAACATTAACATTACTGTATTTTAATATATACAAGAAGGGTTAATTAAATGCCATCTGATCTCATATTCTCATGAAGGGTTATGCTTAAATGCCATCTGATCTCATATTCCCATCATAGGACACTTACAGTATGACAATGACCAGATATTAGCACTAGCATTAGATCGCTAGCATTAGTGTAGTTAGCATTAGCAATCAAACATTAACATTACTGTATTTTATTCTATATACAAGAATGGATAAGATTAAATGCCATCTGATCTCATATTCTCATGAAGGGTTATGCATAAATGCCATCTGATCTGATCTTTATTCTCATCATAAAAGTAAAACACTTATTAGTATAAATTAATGAACAGATATTAGCACTATCATTAGAATCGCTAGCATTAGCAAGTTATGTATTAGCATTCAAACATTAACATTACTGTATTTGATATAATACTATATACAAGAAGGATATTTGGTCATGAAGGGTTTTAAATGCCATCTGATCTCTTTATTCTCATCATAAAGAACACTTCCAGTAAAACAATGAGCAGATATTAGCACTAGCATTAGATCGCTAGCATTAGCAAGTTAGCATTAGCAATTCAAACATTAACATTACTGTATTTGAATATATACAAGAAGGGTTAAGATCAAATTCCATCTGATCTCATATTCTCATGAAGAGATATGTTTAAATGCCATCTGATCTCTTATTCTCATCATAGAGACACTTACAGTTTAACAATGACCAGATATTAGCACTAGCATTAGATCGCTAGCATTAAAAAGTTAGCATTAGCATTCAGACATTAACATTACTGTATTTGAATATATACAAGAATGGATAATTGAATGCCATCTGATCTCATATTCTCATGAAGAGATATGTTTAAATGCCATCTGATCTCTTATTCTCATCATAGAGGACACTTACAGTATAACAATGAACAGATATTAGCACTAGCATTAGATCGCTAGCATTAGCAAGTTAGCATTAGATTCAAACATTAACATTACTGTATTTGCCTATATACAAGAATGGTTTAGATTTTGAATGCCATCTGATCTCATATTCTCATGAAGAGATATGTTTAAATGCCATCTGATCTCTTATTCTCATCATAGAGGACACTTTACAGTAAAACAATGACCAGATATTAGCACTAGCATTAGATCGCTAGCATTAGCATTAGCATTAGCATTCAAACATTAACATTACTGTATTTGAATAAATACAAGAAGGGTTAATTAAAATGCCATCTGATCTCATATTCTCATGAAGGATTATTTAAAATGCCATCTGATCTCTTATTCTCATCATAGAGGACACTTACAGTATAACAATGACCAGATATTAGCACTAGCATTAGATCGCTAGCATTAGCAAGTTAGCATTAGCAATCAAACATGAACATTACTGTATTTGAATATATACAAGAATGGATAAGCTTTAATGCCATCTGATCTCATATTCTCATGAAGGGTTATGCTTAAATGCCATCTGATGTCTTATTCTCATCATAGAGGACACTTACAGTATAACAATGAGCAGATATTAGCACTAGCATTAGATCGCTAGCATTAGCAAGTTAGCATTAGCAATCAGACATTAACATTACTGTATTTGCCTATATACAAGAATGGATAAGATTAAATGCCATCTGATCTCATATTCTCATGCAGGGTTATGCATAAATGCCATCTGATGTCTTATTCTCATCATAGAGGACACTTACAGTATAACAATGACCAGATATTAGCACTAGCATTAGATCGCTTAGTTTAGCATTAGCAATCAGACATTAACATTACTGTATTTGCCTATATACAAGAAATTAAGATTGAATGCCATCTTTGATCTATATTCTCATGAAGAGATATGATTAAATGCCATCTGATCTCTTATTCTCATCATAGAGGACACTTACAGTTTAACAATGACCAGATATTAGCACTAGCATTAGATCGCTAGATTAGCAAGTTAGCATTAGCATTCAGACATTAACATTACTGTATTTGCCTATATACAAGAATGGATAAGATTAAATGCCATCTGATCTCATATTCTCATGAAGGGTTATGCTTAAATGCCATCTGATCTCTTATTCTCATCATTGAGGACACTTTAAAGTATAACAATGACCAGATATTAGCACTAGCATTAGATCGCTAGCATTAGCATTAGCATTCAGACATTAACATTACTGTATTTGAATATATACAAGAATGGAAAATCAGTTGAATGCCATCTGATCTCATACTCTCATGAAGATATGAAATCCATCTGATATTCTCATCATAGAGGACACTTACAGTTTAACAATGACCAGATATTAGCACTAGCATTAGATCGCTAGCATTAGCAAGTGAGCATTAGCATTCAGACATTAACATTACTGTATTTGCCTATATACAAGAATGGATAAGATTAAATGCCATCTGATCTCATATTCTCATGAAGGGTTATGTTTAAATGCCATCTGATCTCTTATTCTCATCATAGAGGACACTTACAGTTTAACAATGACCAGATATTAGCACTAGCATTAGATCGCTAGCATTAGCAAGTTAGCATTAGCATTCAGACATTAACATTACTGTATTTGAATATATACAAGAATGGGATTAGATTGAATGCCATCTGATCTCATATTCTCATGAAGGGTTATGTTTAAATGCCATCTGATCTCTTATTCTCATCATAGAGTACACTTTAAAGTAAAACAATGACAGATATTAGCACTAGCATTAGATCGCTAGCATTAGCAAGTTAGCATTAGCATTCAAATATTAACATTACTGTATTTGCCTATATACAAGAATGGATAAGATTAAATGCCATCTGATCTCATATTCTCATGAAGGGTTATGTTTAAATGCCATCTGATGTCTTTATTCTCATCATAAAGGACACTTACAGTATAACAATGACCAGATATTAGCACTAGCATTAGATCGCTAGCATTAGCAAGTTAGCATTAGCAATTCAAACATTAACATTACTGTATTTGAATATATACAAGAAGGGTTAATTAAATTCCATCTGATCTCATATTCTCATGAAGAGATATGTTTAAATGCCATCTGATGTCTTATTCTCATCATAGAGGACACTTACAGTATAACAATGAACAGATATTAGCACTAGCATTAGATTGCTAGCATTAGCAAGTTAGCATTAGCATTCAAACATTAACATTACTGTATTTGAATATATACAAGAATGGATAAATTAAATGCCATCTGATCTCATATTCTCATGAAGGGTTATGCTTAAATGCCATCTGATGTCTTATTCTCATCATAAAGGACACTTACAGTATAACAATGACCAGATATTAGCACTAGCATTAGATCGCTAGCATTAGCAAGTTAGCATTAGCAATCAAACATTAACATTACTGTATTTGCCTATATACAAGAATGGATAAGATTAAATGCCATCTGATCTCATATTCTCATGCAGAGGTTATGCTTAAATGCCATCTGATGTCTTATTCTCATCATAAGAGGACACTTACAGTATAACAATGACCAGATATTAGCACTAGCATTAGATCGCTAGCATTAGCAAGTTAGCATTAGCAATCAAACATTAACATTACTGTATTTGAATATATACAAGAAGGGTTAATTAAATGCCATCTGATCTCATATTCTCATGAAGGGTTATGCTTAAATGCCATCTGATCTCTTATTCTCATCATAGAGGACACTTACAGTATGACAATGAGCAGATATTAGCACTAGCATTAGATCGCTAGCATTAGATCGCTAGTTAGCATTAGCATTCAGACATTAACATTACTGTATTTGCCTATATAAAAGAATGGATAAGATTAAATGCCATCTGATCTCATATTCTCATGAAGAGTTATGCATAAATGCCATCTGATCTGTTATTCTCATCATAGAGGACACTTACAGTAAAACAATGACCAGATATTAGCACTAGCATTAGATCGCTAGCATTAGCATTAGCATTCAAACATTAACATTACTGGATTTGCCTATATACAAGAATGGATAAATTTTAATGCCATCTGATCTCATATTCTCATGAAGGGTTATGCTTTAAATGCCATCTGATCTCTTATTCTCATCATAGAGGACACTTACAGTATAACAATGAGCAGATATTAGCACTAGCATTAGATCGCTAGCATTAGCAAGTTAGCATTAGCATTCAGACATTAACATTACTGCATTTGCCTATATATAAAGAATGGTTAATTAAATGCCATCTGATCTCATATTCTCATGAAGAGTTATGTTTAAATGCCATCTGATCTCTTATTCTCATCATAGAGGACACTTACAGTTTAACAATGACCAGATATTAGCACTAGCATTAGATCGCTAGTTAGCATTAGCATTCAGACATTAACATTACTGTATTTTGAATATATACAAAATGGATAAGATTTTATGCCATCTGATCTCATATTCTCATGCAGAGTTATGTTTAAATGCCATCTGATGTCTTATTCCCCATCATAGAGGACACATTACAGTTTAACAATGACCAGATATTAGCACTAGAATTAGATTGCTAGCATTAGCAAGTTAGCATTAGCATTCAAACATTAACATTACTGTATTTGCTATATATACAAGAATGGATAAGATTGAATGCCATCTGATCTCATATTCTCAAGAAGAGTTATGTTTAAATGGCATCTGATCTCTTATTCTCATCATAAAGGACACTTATAGTTTAACAATGACCAGATATTAGCACTAGCATTAGATCGCTAGTTAGCATTAGCATTCAGACATTAACATTACTGTATTTGAATATATACAAGAAGAATTAATTAAATGCCATCTTATTTCCATCTGATCCATCTGATATTCTCATCATAGAGTACACTTAAAGTATAACAATGACTAGATATTAGCACTAGCATTAGATTGCTAGCATTAGCAAGTTAGCATTAGCATTCAAACATTAACATTACTGTATTTGCCTATATACAAGAATGGATGATTAAAAGCCATCTGATCTCATATTCTCATGAAGGGTTATGCTTAAATGCCATCTGATCTCTTATTCTCATCATAAAGGACACTTACAGTAAAACAATGACCAGATATTAGCACTAGCATTAGATCGCTAGCATTAGCAAGTTAGCATTAGCAATCAAACATGAACATTAGTGTATTTGAATATATACAAGAAGGGTTAATTAAATGCCATCTGATCTCATATTCTCATGAAGGGTTATGCTGAAATGCCATCTGATGTCTTATTCTCATCATAGAGGACACTTACAGTATGACAATGAGCAGATATTAGCACTAGCATTAGATCGCTAGCATTAGCAAGTTAGCATTGGCAATCAGACATTAACATTGCTGTATTTGCCTATATACAAGAATTGATAAGATTAAATGCCATCTGATCTCATATTCTCATGCAGGGTTATGCATAAATGCCATCTGATGTGTTATTCTCATCATAGAGGACACTTACAGTTTAACAATGACCAGATATTAGCACTAGCATTAGATCGCTAGCATTAGCAAGTTAGCATTAGCATTCAGACATTAACATTACTGTATTTGAATATATACAAGAATGGATAAGATTAAATGCCATCTGATCTCATATTCTCATGAAGGGTTATGTTTAAATGCCATCTGATCTCTTATTCTAATCATTGAGGACACTTAAAGTTTAACAATGACTAGATATTAGCACTAGCATTAGATTGCTAGCATTAGCAAGTGAGCATTAGCATTAAAACATTAACATTACTGGATTTGTCTATATACAAGAATGGATAAGATTTTAAATGCCATCTGATCTCATATTCTCATGCAGGGTTATGCTTAAATGCCATCTGATGTCTTATTCTCATCATAGAGGACACTTACAGTATTACAATGAGCAGATATTAGCACTAGCATTCATCGCTAGTATTAGCAAGTTAGCATTAGCATTCAAACATTAACATTACTGTATTTGCCTATATACAAGAAGGATAATTAAAAACATTAACATTACTGGATTTGATTAAAAAGCCATCTGATCTCATATTCTCATGAAGGGTTATGCTTAAAATGCCATCTGATCTCTTATTCTCATCATAAAGGACACTTACAGTATAACAATGACCAGATATTAGCACTAGCATTAGATCGCTAGTTAGCATTAGCATTCAGACATTAACATTACTGTATTTTGCCTATATACAAGAATAAATTAGATTGAATGCCATCTGATCTCATATTCTCATAAAAGAGATATGTTTTAATGCCATCTGATCTCTTATTCTCATCATAGAGACACTTACATTTTAGCAATGACCAGATATTAGCACTAGCTTTAGATCGCTAGTTAGCATTAGCATTCAGACATTAACATTACTGTATTTGAATATATACAAGTTGGGTTAATCTTTATTGCCATCTGATCTCATATTCTCATTATAGAATGACATTAGCACTAGCTTTAGATCGCTAGTACAACATTAACATTACTGATAGTATAACAATGACTAGATATTAGCACTAGCATCAGATCGTTAGTTAGCATCAGCATTCAAACATTAACATTACTGTATTTGCCTATATACAAGAATGGATAAGATTGAAAATGCCATCTGATCTCATACTCTCATGAAGAGATATGTTTAAATGCCATCTGATGTCTTATTCTCATCATAGAGACACTTACAGTTTAACAATGACCAGATATTAGCACTAGCATTAGATCGCTAGTTAGCATTAGCATTCAGACATTAACATTACTGTATTTGCCTCTATACAAGAATAAATTAAATTGAATGCCATCTGATCTCATATTCTCATAAAGAGATATGTTTTAATGCGATCTGATCTCTTATTCTCATCCTAGAGGACACTTACAGTTTAACAAATGACCAGATATTAGCACTAGCACTAGATCGCTAGTTAGCATTTGCATTCAGATATTAACATTACTGTATTTGCCTATATACAAGAATGGATAAGATTAAATGCCATCTGATCTCATTCTCTCATGAAGAGTTATGTTTAAATGCCATCTGATCTCTTATTCTCATCATTGAGGACACTTAAAGATTAACAATGACCAGATATTAGCAGTAGCATTAGATCGCTAGTTAGCATTAGCATTCAGACATTAACATTACTGTATTTGAATATATTCAAGTTGGGTTAATCTTTATTGCCATCTGATCTCATATTCTCATCATAGAGTACACGTACAGTATAACAATGACTAGATATTAGCAATAGCATTAGATTGCTAGCATTAGCAAGTGAGCATTAGCATTCAAACATTAACATTACTGGATTTCCCTATATACAAGAATGGATAAGCTTTAATGCCATCTGATGTCATATTCTCAAGCAGGGTTATGCTTAAATGCCATCTGATGTCTTATTCTCATCATAGAGGACACTTACAGTATTACAATGAGCAGATATTAGCACTAGCATTAAATCGCTAGCATTAGCAGGTTAACATTAGCATTCAAACATTAACATTACTGTATTTGCCTGTATACAAGAATGGATAAGCATAAATGCCATCTGATCTCATATTCTCATGCAGGGTTATGCTTAAATGCCATCTGATGTCTTATTCTAATAATAGAGGACACTTACAGTATAACAATGAACAGATATTAGCACTAGCATTAGATCGCTAGCATTAGCAAGTTAGCATTAGCATTCAAACATTAACATAACTGTATTTGCCTATATACAAGAAGGGTTTATTAAAAGCCATCTGATCTCATATTCTCTTGAAGGGTTATGTTTAAATGCCATCTGATCACATATTCCCATCAGAGAGGACACTTACAGTATAACATTGAGCAGATATTAGCACTAACATTAGATCGCTAGCATTAGCAAGTGGGCATTAGCATTAAAACATTAACATTACTGTATTTGCCTATATAAAAGAATGTATAAGCTTTAATGCCTTCTGATCTCATATTCTCATGCAGGGTTATGCTTCAATGCCATCTGATGTATTATTCTCATCATAGAGACACTTACAGTATAACAATGAGCAGATATTAGCACTAGCATTAGATCGCTAGCATTAGCAAGTTAGCAATAGCATTCAAACATTAACATTACTGTATTTGCCTATATACAAGAATGGATAAGCTGTAATGCCATCTGATCTCATATTCTCATGAAGGGTTATGCTTAAATGCCATCTGATCTTTATTCTCATTATTCTCAATAACATGACAAGATATTAGACACTTAGATCGCTAGAATTAAGCAATGAAACAATAAGATATATATATGCAATTAAGCCATTAGAAGGGTTATGTAAATGCCATCTGAGCATTACAGTATGAAGAGCAGATATTAGCACTTTAGATCAATTAGCAAACAATAATTCAGACATTACTGTATTTGCCTATATACAAGAATGGATAAGATTAAATGCCATCTGATCTCATATTCTCATGAAGGGTTATGCTTAAATGCCATCTGATGTCTTATTCTCATCATAGAGGACACTTACAGTATAACAATGAGCAGATATTAGCACTAGCATTAGATCGCTAGTTAGCATTAGCATTCAGACATTAACATTACTGTATTTGCCTATATACAAGAATGGATAAGATTTAAATGCCATCTGATCTCATATTCTCATGAAGGGTTATGCATAAATGCCATCTGATGTCTTATTCTAATCATTGAGGACACTTAAAGTTTAACAATCAACTAGATATTAGCACTAGCATTAGATTGCTAGCATTAGCAAGTATTAGCATTAAAACATTAACATTACTGATTTTACCTATATACAAGAATGGATAAGATTAAAAGCCATCTGATCTCATATTCTCATGCAGGGTTATGTTTAAATGCCATCTGATGTCTTATTCTCATCATAGAGGACACTTACAGTATTACAATGAGCAGATATTAGCACTAGCGTTCGATCGCTAGTATTAGCAAGTTAGCATTAGCATTCAAAACATTAACATTACTGTATTTGCCTATATACAAGAATGGTTGATTAAAAGCCATCTGATCTCGTATTCTCATGAAGGGTTATGCTTAAATGCCATCTGATCTCTTATTCTCATCATAAGGAACACTTACAGTAAAACAATGACCAGATATTAGCACTAGCATTAGATCGCTAGTTAGCATTAGCATTCAGACATTAACATTACTGTATTTGCCTATATACAAGAATAAATTAGATTGAATGCCATCTGATCTCATATTCTCATAAAGAGATATGTTTTAATGCCATCTGATCTCTTATTCTCATCATAGAGACACTTACATTTTAGCAATGACCAGATATTAGCACTAGCTTTAGATCGCTAGTTAGCATTAGCATTCAGACATTAACATTACTGTATTTGAATATATACAAGTTGGGTTAAATGCCATCTTTATTGCCATCTGATCTCATATTCTCATTATAGAGTACACGTACAGTATAACAATGACTAGATATTAGCACTAGCATCAGATCGTTAGTTAGCATCAGCATTCAAACATTAACATTACTGTATTTGCCTATATACAAGAATGGATAAGATTGAATGCCATCTGATCTCATATTCTCATGAAGAGATATGTTTAAATGCCATCTGATCTCTTATTCTCATCATAAGGACACTTACAGATTAACAATGACCAGATATTAGCACTAGCATTAGATCGCTAGACCAGATAGCATTAGCATTCAGACATTAACATTACTGTATTTGCCTCTATACAAGAATAAATTAAATTGAATGCCATCTGATCTCATATTCTCATAAAGAGATATGTTTTAATGCGATCTGATCTCTTATTCTCATCCTAGAGACACTTTACAGTTTAACAAATGACCAGATATTAGCACTAGCACTAGATCGCTAGTTAGCATTTGCATTCAGATATTAACATTACTGTATTTGCCTATATACAAGAATGGATAAGATTAAATGCCATCTGATCTCATTCACTCATGAAGAGTTATGTTTAAATGCCATCTGATCTCTTATTCTCATCATTGAGGACACTTAAAGATTAACAATGACCAGATATTAGCAGTAGCATTAGATCGCTAGTTAGCATTAGCATTCAGACATTAACATTACTGTATTTGAATATATTCAAGTTGGGTTAATCTTTATTGCCATCTGATCTCATATTCTCATCATAGAGTACACGTACAGTATAACAATGACTAGATATTAGCAATAGCATTAGTTTGCTAGCATTAGCAAGTGAGCATTAGCATTCAAACATTAACATTACTGGATTTCCCTATATACAAGAATGGATAAGCTTTAATGCCATCTGATGTCATATTCTCAAGCAGGGTTATGCTTAAATGCCATCTGATGTCTTATTCTCATCATAGAGGACACTTACAGTATTACAATGAGCAGATATTAGCACTAGCATTAAATCGCTAGCATTAGCAGGTTAACATTAGCATTCAAACATTAACATTACTGTATTTGCCTGTATACAAGAATGGATAAGCATAAATGCCATCTGATCTCATATTCTCATGCAGGGTTATGCTTAAATGCCATCTGATGTCTTATTCTAATAAAAGAGGACACTTACAGTATAACAATGAACAGATATTAGCACTAGCTTTAGATCGCTAGCATTAGCAAGTTAGCATTAGCATTCAAACATTAACATAACTGTATTTGCCTATATACAAGACGGGTTTATTAAAAGCCATCTGATCTCATATTCTCTTGAAGGGTTATGTTTAAATGCCATCTGATCACATATTCCCATCAGAGAGGACACTTACAGTATAACATTGAGCAGATATTAGCACTAACATTAGATCGCTAGCATTAGCAAGTGGGCATTAGCATTAAAACATTAACATTACTGTATTTGCCTATATAAAAGAATGTATAAGCTTTAATGCCTTCTGATCTCATATTCTCATGCAGGGTTATGCTTCAATGCCATCTGATGTATTATTCTCATCATAGAGGACACTTACAGTATTACAATGAGCAGATATTAGCACTAGCATTAGATCGCTAGCATTAGCAAGTTAGCAATAGCATTCAAACATTAACATTACTGTATTTGCCTATATACAAGAATGGATAAGCTGTAATGCCATCTGATCTCATATTCTCATGAAGGGTTATGCTTAAATGCCATCTGATCTCTTATTCTCATCATAAAGGACACTTACAGAATAACAATGACCAGATATTAGCACAAGCATTAGATCGCTAGCATTAGCAAGTTAGCTTTAGCAATCAAACAATAACAATACTGTATTTGAATATATACAAGCAGGGTTAATTAAATGCCATCTGATCTAATATTCTCATGAAGGGTTATGCTTAAATGCCATCTGATCTCATATTTCCCATCATAGAGTGACACTTACAGTATGACAATGAGCAGATATTAGCACTAGCATTAGATCGCTAGCATTAGCAAGTTAACATTAGCATTCAGACATTAACATTACTGTATTTGCCTATATACAAGAATGGATAAGATTAAATGCCATCTGATCTCATATTCTCATGCAGGGTTATGCATAAATGCCATCTGATGTCTTATTCTCATCATAGAGGACACTTACAGTATAACAATCAACAGATATTAGCACTAGCATTAGATCTCTAGCATTAGAAAGTTATCATTAGCATAATGCCATCTGATCTCATATCTCATTCAGGTTATGCTAAATGCCATCTGATGTCTTATTCTCATCATAGAGACACTTACAGTATAACAATGACAGATATTAGCACTAGCATTAGATCGCTAGCATTAGCAAGTTAGCATTAGCATTCAAACATTAACATTACTGTATTTGCTATATACAGAAGGATAATTAAAGCCATCTGATCTCATATTCTCATGAAGGGTTATGTTTAAATGCCATCTGATCCTTATTCCATCAGAAGGACACTTACAGTATAAATGAGCAGATATTAGCACTAGCATTAGATCGCTAGCATTAGCAAGTAGCATTAGCATTCAAACATTAACATTACTGTATTTGCCTATATACAAGAATGGATAAGCTTTAATGCCATCTGATCTATATTCTCATGAAGGGTTATGCTTAAATGCCATCTGATCTCTTATTCTCATCATAGAGGACACTTACAGTATAACAATGACAGATATTAGCACTAGCATTAGATCGCTAGCATTAGAAGAGCATTAGCATTAAACATTAACATTACTGTATTTGCCTATATAAAGAATGGATAAGTTAATGCCATCTGATCTCTATTCTCATGAGGTATGTTAAATGCCATCTGATTCTTATTCTCATCATGAGGACATAAGTTAACAATGCCAATATTAGCACTAGCATTAGATGCTAGTTAGCATTAGCATTCAGACATTAACATTACTGTATTTGAATATATAAAGTTGTTAACTTTATTGCATCTGATCTCATATTCTCATCATAGAGTACATACATATAACAATGACTAGATATTAGACTAGCATTAGATTGCTAGCATTAGAATGAGCATTAGCATTCAAACATTAACATTACTGATTTGCTATATCAAGAATGGATAAGTTAACCATCTGATCTCATATTCTCATGCAGGGTTATGTTAAATGCCATCTGATGTCTTATTCTCATCATAGAGACACTTAAGTTAACAATGACAGATATTAACTAGCATTAATCCTGCATAGCGTTAGCATTAGCATTCAAACATTAACATTACTGTATTTGCCTATATACAAGAAGGATAATTAAAGCCATCTGATCTCATATTCTCATGAAGGGTTATGTTAAATGCCATCTGATCATATTCCATCAAGGACACTTAAGTATAAAAATGACAGATATTAGCACTAGCATTAGATCGCTAGCATTAGCAAGTGCATTAGCATTCAAACATTAACATTACTGTATTTGCCTATATACAAGAATGGATAAGATTAATGCCATCTGATCTCATATTCTCATGAAGGGTTATGCTTAAATGCCATCTGATCTCTTATTCTCATCATAAGGACACTTACAGTATAACAATGACCAGATATTAGCACTAGCATTAGATCGCTAGCATTAGCAAGTAGCATTAGCATCAAACATTAACATTACTGTATTTGCTATATACAAGAATGGTTAATTAATGCCATCTGATCTCATATTCTCATGAAGGGTTATGCTTAAATGCCATCTATTTATTCTCATATAGAGGAACTTACAGTATACAATGACAGATATTAGCACTAGATTAGATTCTAGCATTAGAAGTTAGCATTAGCATTCAAACATTAACATTACTGTATTTGCCTATATACAAGAATGGATAGTTAATGCCATCTGATCTCATATTCTCATGAAGGGTTATGTTAAATCCATCTGATCTCTTATTCTCATCAAGGACACTTACAGTATAACAATGACAGATATTAGCACTAGCATTAGATGCTAGCATTAGCAAGTTAGCATTAGCATTCAAACACTGATGAACATTACTATTAATCCATCGATTAATCAGAAGGGTTAGCTTAAATGCATCTGATTCTTATTCTCATATAAGTACACTTACAGTATAACAATGACAGATATTAGCACTAGCATTAGATCGCTAGCATTAGCAAGTTAGCATTAGCATTCAACATTAACATTACTGTATTTGCTATATACAAGAAGGTTTTAATGCCATCTGATCTCATATTCTCATGAAGGTTATGTAAATGCCATCTGATTCTTATTCTCATCATAGGGACCTTACAGTATAACAATGACAGATATTAGCACAGCATTAGATCGCTAGCATTAGCAAGTTAGCATTAGCATTCAAAATTAACATTACTGTATTTGCTATATACAAGAAGGTTAATTAAAGCCATCTGATCTCATATTCTCATGAAGGGTTATGTAAATGCCATCTGATCATATTCCCTCAAGAGGACACTTACAGTATAACATTGAGCAGATATTAGCACTAGCATTAGATCGCTAGCATTAGCAAGTTAGCATTAGCATTAAACATTAACATTACTGTATTTGCCATATACAAGAATGGATAAGCTTTAATGCCATCTGATCTCATATTCTCATGAGGTTATGCTTAAATGCCATCTGATGTATTATTCTCATCATAGAGGACACTTACAGTATGACAATGACAGATATTAGCACTAGATTAGATCTCTAGCATTAGCAAGTTAGCATTAGCATTCAAACATTAACATTACTGTATTTGCCTATATACAAGAATGGATTAGCTTAATTCCATCTGATCTCATATTCTCATGAAGGGTTATGCTTAAATGCCATCTGATCTCTTATTCTCATCATAAAGACACTTACAGATAACAATGACCAGATATTAGCACTAGCATTAGATCGCTAGCATTAGAAGTTAGCATTAGCAATCAAACATTAACATTACTGTATTTGAATATATACAAGAAGGGTTAATTAAATGCCATCTGATCTCAGATTCTCATGAAGGGTTATGCTAAATGCCATCTGATCTCATATTCCATCATAGAGGACACTTACAGTATGACAATGACAGATATTAGACTAGCATTAGATCGCTAGCATTAGCAAGTTAGCATAGATTCAGACATTAACATTACTGATTTGCCTATTATACAAGAATGGATAAGATTAAATGCCATCTGATCTCATATTCTCATGAGGGTTATGCTTAAATGCCATCTGATTTTATTCTCATCATAGAGGACACAATTAAGTTTAACAATGACCAGATATTAGCACTAGCATAGATCGCTAGACATTAGCATTAGCATTCAACATTAAATTACTGTATTTGCCTATATACAAGAATGGTAGATTAAATGCCATCTGATCTCTATTCTCAGAAGAGTTATGTTTAAATGCCACGATTTATCTACATTAGACACTTAAAGTTTAACAATGACAGATATTAGCATACATTAGATCTAGCATTAGCAGTTAGATTAGCATCAACATTAACATTACTGTATTTGAATATATACAAAGGTTATCTAATTCATCTGATCTCATATTCTCATGAGTTATAAGCATTATCCATATTCATTAGCATAGTTAACAATGACAATATTAGACTAGATTAGATGCTAGATTAAAGTAGCATTAGCATTCAACATTAACATTACTGATTTGCCTATATACAAGAATGGATAGTTAATGCATCACATATC